>JBAKBP010014741.1:0-57965 GCA_037953745.1 Lithodes maja | reverse complement strand
ATAATAAATAATGCATTTGTATTATGTTAATCTCTAACTTTACTTTACTTTAATAATAACTACATTACTTCTTGGTTTTGAAATCCAATTAGAATAGGCATAAATGAAACTTGGTTGGTTAACTTTAATATATATTATAAAACTAGCTAAGAACTGGAATACTAATGAAGTAACAATTTAAGAAAAGATAAGAATAATATCCCTATAAGGAACCAAATCATACAATACCCTCTATCAAATTGAGTCTCTTGTACAGTTTAAAGTTCACATACCTCTAGAGTCTTCGGCCTAATATATCTTAAGATTACAAAATCCTGTTCCTCTTTACTTCGAACTGTTACACTTAGTCTAGGAATCATGTTTGTTACTTTCCGCTTTAATATGTCTAGTTTTCCATGTCTTTTTAATAAAGCAATCACCAAAATTGTACACAGTATTCCAGATGAAGAGAGAGAGAGAGCGAGAGAGAGAGGTTTGATCATAAGTACTTTGGAAACATACGTTCAATTTAGCCTGTAAAATTAGATATCATGCAAGCAATTAAAGCAGCTATTACAATAATGGGACTTTCAATAATAATAATACAATAAGAAAGAAAGACAGACATCGTGTTTGTGTGTGTGTGTGTACATAAGGATTCAATAATTATAATACTTAACTACTTAGAGAAAGCTAGCGAGTATAATAAAAGAACCAACGTCACATCTCTCCATTGACGTGTGAGGGACAATGGAAGGAAATAATGATGAGCCGCCTCAGATAATACCACGCCAGCCAGCCACTCTGTTATTGTCTGTATTGATTGTTTGTACTGTATACACACACAACACACTCATACACACACAACACACTCATACACACACAACACACTCATACACACACAACACACTCATACACACACAACACCCTCACACACAAACACACACACAGATACACACACACACACAACACTTATTATCTGTATTGGTAGTTTGACTGTATCCACACACACACACACACACACACACACACAGACACACACTTACATCATATACAGACACATAGGACGCAAATACTCATAACAACATGTAGTTATATCTATCTATTCATCTGTATATATGTATATATAATTATACAGTATATATATATATATATATATATATATATATGTAATTAACCGGACTGTTATTGTGTCTCTTTCAGTGTTTAGAGTTGCTTGTTTGATATGTACAGTACAGTCGGAACCATATATTTTTTTGTTTGCTACCTAGACCTTTATCAAGCTTAAAAAAAAAATAAAAAAAATAAACACCCCCAGGACCCACCTTCAAGATCAATGTGTACATTTGTTGGTAGAAAAATTTCCCAGCCTTGGGCCGGTTCCTCTTAAAATTACAGGCTTGCTACCGCTCGCCAGGAAAAAATTGACACCTAAATTGCACGAAAGATCTTAATATTGACAAGAACATGGAGCGAAAGGTTTTAAAATCATTAAACTAATGAGGTGAACATCTTTAAATCTCCTAACTAATTGGGCTAATCATCAGGGAGAAGGTGGTCCAGAAAGATCTAATGCCGCCTCCTGAAACTACTATGGAGGTAATAATATAGTCCACATACCGGGTTAAACTACTATGGAGGTAATAATATAGTCCACATACCGGGTTAAACTACTATGGAGGCAATACTATAGTCCAGATACCGGGTTAAACTACTATGGAGGTAATAATATAGTCCACATACCGGGTTAAACTACTATGGAGGCAATACTACAGTCCAGATACCGGGTTAAACTACTATGGAGGCAATACTATAGTCCAGATACCGGGTTAAACTACTATGGAGGCAATACTATAGTCCAGATACCGGGTTAAACTACTATGGAGGTAATACTATAGCCAAGATACCGGGTTAAACTACTATGGAGGTAATACTATAGTCCAGATACCGGGTTAAACTACTATGGAGGCAATACTATAGTCCAGATACCGGGTTAAACTACTATGGAGGTAATACTATAGTCCAGATACGGGGTTAAACTACTATGAAGGTAATACTATAGTCCAGATACCGGGTTAAACTACTATGGAGGTAATACTATAGTCCAGATACTGGGTTAAACTACTATGGAGGTAATACTATAGTCCAGATACTGGGTTAAACTACTATGGAGGTAATACTATAGTCCAGATACCGGGTTAAACTACTATGGAGGTAATACTATAATCCAGATACCGGGTTAAACTACTATGGAGGTAATACTATAGTCCACATACCGGGTTAAACTACTATGGAGGTAATACTATAGCAAAGATACCGGGTTAAACTACTATGGAGGTAATACTATAGTCCAGATACTGGGTTAAACTACTATGGAGGTAATACTATAGTTCAGATACCGGGTTAAACTACTATGAAGGTAATACTATACTCCAGATACCGGGTTAAACTACTATGGAGGTAATACTATAGTCCAGATACCGGGTTAAACTACTATGGAGGTAATACTATAGTTCAGATACCGGGTTAAACTACTATGAAGGTAATACTATAGTCCAGATACCGGGTTAAACTACTATGGAGGTAATACTTTAGTCCAGATACCGGGTTAAACTACTATGGAGGTAATACTATAGCCAAGATACCGGGTTAAACTACTATGGAGGTAATACTGTAGTCCAGATACCGGGTTAAACTACTATGGAGGTAATACTATAGTCCAGATACCGGGTTAAACTACTATGGAGGTAATACTATAGTTCAGATACCGGGTTAAACTACTATGGAGGTAATACTATAGTCCAGATACCGGGTTAAACTACTATGGAGGTAATACTATAGTCCAGATACTGGGTTAAACTACTATGGAGGTAATACTATAGTCCAGATATCGGGTTAAACTACTATGGAGGTAATACTATAGTCCAGATACTGGGTTAAATTACTATGGAGGTAATACTATAGCCAAGATACCGGGTTAAACTACTATGGAGGTAATACTATAGCCAATATACCGGGTTAAACTACTATGGAGGTAATACTATAGCCAAGATACTGGGTTAAACTACTATGGAGGTAATACTATAGCCAAGATACTGGGTTAAACTACTATGGAGGTAATACTATAGTCCAGATACCGGGTTAAACTACTATGGAGGTAATACTATAGTCCATATATCGGTTAAACTACTATGGAGGTAATACTATAGTCCAGATATCGGGTTAAACTACTATGGAGGTAATACTATAGTCCAGATATCGGGTTAAACTACTATGGAGGTAATACTATAGTCCAGATACTGGGTTAAACTACTATGGAGGTAATACTATAGTCCAGATACTGGGTTAAACTACTATGGAGGTAATACTTTAGTCCAGATACCGGGGTTAAACTACTATGGAGGTAATACTATAGTCCAGATACCGGGTTAAACTACTATGGAGGTAATATTATAGTCCAGATACTGGGTTAAACTACTATGGAGGTAATACTATAGTCCAGATACTGGGTTAAGCTACTATGGAGGTAATACTATAGCCAAGATACTGGGTTTAAACTACTATGGTCATAATACTATAGTTCAGATACCGGGTTAAACTACTATGGAGGTAATACTATAGTCCAGATACTGGGTTAAACTCCTATGGAGGTAATCCTATAGTCCAGATACTGGGTTAAACTACTATGGAGGTAATACTTTAGTCCAGATACCGGGTTAAACTACTATGGAGGTAATACTATAGCCAAGATACAGGGTTAAACTACTATGGAGGTAATACTATAGTCCAGATACCGGGATAAACTACTATGGAGGTAATACTATAGCAAAGATACCGGGTTAAACTACTATGGAGGTAATACTATAGTCCAGATACTGGGTTAAACTACTATGGAGGTAATACTATAGTTCAGATACCGGGTTAAACTACTATGAAGGTAATACTATAGTCCAGATACCGGGTTAAACTACTATGGAGGTAATACTATTTCCAGATACCGGGTTAAACTACTATGGAGGTAATACTATAGTTCAGATACCGGGTTAAACTACTATGAAGGTAATACTATAGTCCAGATACCGGGTTAAACTACTATGGAGGTAATACTTTAGTCCAGATACCGGGTTAAACTACTATGGAGGTAATACTATAGCCAAGATACCGGGTTAAACTACTATGGAGGTAATACTATAGTCCAGATACCGGGTTAAACTACTATGGAGGTAATACTATAGTCCAGATACCGGGTTAAACAACTATGGAGGTAATACTATAGTTCAGATACCGGTTAAACTACTATGGAGGTAATACTATAGTCCAGATACCGGGTTAAACTACTATGGAGGTAATACTATAGTCCAGATACTGGGTTAAACTACTATGGAGGTAATACTATAGTCCAGATATCGGGTTAAACTACTATGGAGGTAATACTATAGTCCAGATACCGGGTTAAACTACTATGGAGGTAATACTATAGTCCAGATACCGGGTTAAACTACTATGGAGGTAATACTATAGCCAAGATACCGGGTTAAACTACTATGGAGGTAATACTATAGCCAATATACCGGGTTAAACTACTATGGAGGTAATACTATAGACAAGATACTGGGTTAAACTACTATGGAGGTAATACTATAGCCAAGATACCGGGTTAAACTACTATGGAGGTAATACTATAGTCCAGATACCGGGTTAAACTACTATGGAGGTAATACTATAGTCCAGATATCGGGTTAAACTACTATGGAGGTAATACTATAGTCCAGATATCGGGTTAAACTACTATGGAGGTAATACTATAGTCCAGATATCGGGTTAAACTACTATGGAGGTAATACTATAGTCCAGATACTGGGTTAAACTACTATGGAGGTAATACTACAGCCAAGATACTGGGTTAAACTACTATGGTCATAATACTATAGTTCAGATACCGGGTTAAACTACTATGGAGGTAATACTATAGTCCAGATATCGGGTTAAACTACTATGGAGGTAATACTATAGTTCAGATACTGGGTTAAACTACTATGGAGGTAATACTTTAGTCCAGATACCGGGTTAAACTACTATGGAGGTAATACTATAGTCCAGATACCGGGTTAAACTACTATGGAGGTAATACTATAGTCCAGATACTGGGTTAAACTACTATGGAGGTAATACTATAGTCCAGATACTGGGTTAAGCTACTATGGAGGTAATACTATAGCCAAGATACTGGGTTAAACTACTATGGTCATAATACTATAGTTCAGATACCGGGTTAAACTACTATGGAGGTAATACTATAGCCAAGATACCGGGTTAAACTATGGAGGTAATACTATAGTCCAGATACTGGGTTAAACTCCTATGGAGGTAATACTATAGTCCAGATACTGGGTTGAACACTATGGAGGTAATACTATAGTCCAGATACTGGGTTAAGCTACTATGGAGGTAATACTATAGCCAAGATACTGGGTTAAACTACTATGGTCATAATACTATAGTTCAGATACCGGGTTAAACTACTATGGAGGTAATTCTATAGCCAAGATACCGGGTTAAACTATGGAGGTAATACTATAGTCCAGATACTGGGTTAAAACTACTATGGAGGTAATACTATAGCCAAGATACCGGGTTAAACTACTATGGAGGTAATACTATAGCCAAGATACCGGGTTAAGCTACTATGGAGGTAATACTATAGCCAAGATACCGGGTTAAACTACTATGTAGGTAATACTATAGCCAATATACCGGGTTAAACTACTATGGAGGTAATACTATAGTCCAGATACCGGGTTAAACTACTATGGAGGTAATACTATAGTCCAGATACCGGGTTAAACTGCTATGGAGGTAATACTATAGCCAAGATACCGGGTTAAACTACTATGGAGGTAATACTATAGCCAAGATACCGGGTTAAACTACTATGGAGGTAATACTATAGTCCAGATACCGGGTTAAACTACTATGGAGGTAATACTATAGTCCAGATACCAGATTAAACTACTATGGAGGTAATACTATAGCCAAGATACCGGGTTAAACTACTATGAAGGTAATACTATAGCCAATATACCGGGTTAAACTAGTATGGAGGTAATACTATAGTCCAGATACCGGGTTAAACTACTATGGAGGTAATACTATAGTCCAGATACCGGGTTAAACTACTATGGAGGTAAAACTATAGTCCAGATACTGGGTTAAACTACTATGGAGGTAATAATATAGTCCAGATACCGGGTTAAACTACTATGGAGGTAATACTATAGCCAAGATACCGGGTTAAACTACTATGGAGGTAATACTATAGTCCAGATACCGGGTTAAACTGCTATGGAGGTAATACTATAGTCCAGATACCGGGTTAAACTACTATGGAGGTAATACTATTGCCAAGATACCGGGTTAAACTACTATGGAGGTAATACTATAGCCAAGATACCGGGTTAAACTACTATGGAGGTAATACTATAGTTCAGATACCGGATTAAACTACTATGGAGGTAATACTATAGTCCAGATACCGGGTTAAACTACTATTGGGATAATACTATAGCCAAGATACTGGGTTAAACTACTATGGAGGTAATACTATAGCCAAGATACCGGGTTAAACTACTATGAAGGTAATACTATAGTCCAGATACCGGGTTAAACTACTATGGAGGTAATACTATAGTCCAGATACCGGGTTAAACTACTATGGAGGTAATACTATAGCCAAGATACCGGGTTAAACTACTATAGAGATAATACTATAGCCAAGATACCGGGTTAAACTACTATGAAGGTAATACTATAGCCAATATACCGGGTTAAACTACTATGGAGGTAATACTATAGTCCAGATACTGGGTTAAACTACTATGGAGGTAATACTATAGTCCACATAATGGGTTAAACTACTATGGAGGTAATACTATAGCCAAGAAACCGGGTTAAACAACTATGGAGGTAATACTATAGTCCACATAATGGGTTAAACTACTATGAAGGTGATACTATAGTCCACATAATGGGTTAAACTACTATGGAGGTAATACTATAGCCAAGATACCGGGTTAAACAACTATGGAGGTAATACTATAGTCCACATAATGGGTTAAACTACTATGAAGGTGATACTATAGTCCACATAATGGGTTAAACTACTATGGAGGGGATACTATAGTCCAGATACCGGGTTAAACTACTATGAAGGAAATGCTATAGTCCACATACCGGGTTAAACTACTAAAGAGATGATGCTATAGTCCACATTCCAGGTTAAACTACTATGGAGGTGGTGCTATAGACCAATCAAAAAAGATATTAATAGGAAGTATTTGCTTTATTCTGAACTCCCTTCTACTTCATCTTTAGCACCATTAGTTTTCAAATGTTAAGACTTTCACCCATTTCTTTGTCACTTCTTCGTGCCATTTAGGTGTTGATTTTTTCCTGGCGAGCGATAGCGAACATTTAATTTGGGAGGAATCGGCCTTCGGCCAGAACATTTTTGTACCGAAAAATAACCAAATTTATCTCTAAGGGGGATCGGGGATTTTTGTTTTATTTTTTTAGTTTGATTGAGGTCTAGGGAACAAACTAAAACAAATATATATACCTGTATTAATATTATATAGATAAATACATAAAATAACGTCCCCTTAACACCTTAAGAGCGGGTGGAGGAGTATATTTGATGTGTCACCCAGTGGGGGGTTTTACCGTAAACGAGCTTGTTTCCGTGCTAGTTTTCATGCATAAACATGAGCCAGAGTGTAATACAAGTATGCATTCGTGAAAGGGCGTTAATTCAGCTTTCCAATGACACCAGAACCATCCTTCTACAATCACTGGTTGTCTTGCAATGATTGTGCAACCGAAGGGCAAAATCGGTAAAATACGGTCATTTTCTTAAATTATTACGTGTGAAACGAGTGAGAGAGGGTGGAGTACAAAGGAGTACAGCTCAGTAGCTCCACGGCCATCGTGGTGAGCAGTCATGAGGTAACCTACGCTCCTCCCACTGCTCCGCTCTCTCTCAGAGCACATTACGTGCTCAAAATTGCACTCGACAATAGCCGGGACCCGCCACATTTATTTAACTCGACAATAGCCGGGTGCCGCCAGTTAAGGGTTAAACACGTGGATGTAACACAATGCCAGAGCTGTCACGCATACCAATGGTCTAACTGCGCCAATGACATACTTTTATGAACAATAACTACATAAACTGTATTCGCATTACTCCCCCAAGATCATTAACCCGTCCAATACCCGGGACGTCCTTTTTTGTCATATTCTGACAACTGTTAGGCGATTTTATTCAGCTTAGAAAGGACCTCTAGCGATGTAAGGCTTCAAACTATCTCAACCAATCCTGTCTAAGCTGCACAAAATTGTCTAAATATATCTATATAATAAAATATAACTCGTCGCTGGCACTCAAAGGGTTAACTACCTACACAAGATTTTCCCTACATGGGCAGAACCTTTCCAAGTAAAAGGGGTTAATGCAATTGTATAGCCTTCAGATTCCTATTAGGGGCTATTCTTAAGGGGAGATTTCCACTAGAGGGATTTTTTTTCTGGACCGCTTTCTCCCTCTCATGTTTAGCCCCATTGCCTTTGAGATTTGAAAGCGTTCGCCCCATTAGTTTGGCGGTTTTAAGACTTCTCTCCACTTCTGTCAATTTAAAATCCTATTGTACCATTTAGGTGTCGATTATTTTCCTGGCGAGTGATAGCGAGCCTGTAATTTAAGTGGAACCGGCCTTCGGCGGTACATTTTCCTACCGAAAAATGTACACATTTATTTTGAAAGTTGGTCTAGGGGGCGTAATCATAAGCTTGATGGAGGTCTATGGAACAAACAAAACAAATCCCCCTTAACTCTTAAAAGCTCCAATACGCATTTCTGTTCTGTTTTTGGCTACAATTAGACGATTTTATTCAGATTAGTAGCTATATATGGAAGTAAAAGGGTTGATTGAGATAGTATTTACCCCTTTAATACCCACAGCTACTTCCTAAGCTGTATAAAAATCGTCTAATGATAGCCAAAGTAAACTGCTAAAACGCGTCAGAGCTTCAAAGGGTTAAGGAAAACCGTGAAATGCAAACCAGTTCTAAGTGTGATTTTCAATATTACTAAAACTGTTTACATTTACAGTTTACCCTAAATCTTCAGTTAATCTGATGGTAGTTGGAATAATTATATAAGAATCCTATAAAACTTTAGGCGTAAACTTACTGCAGTTTTACCTTGTTCTAATTGATAAGTTTGTTTCCAATGCTGATGAAAAATGTCTACTACGAAGGATACTAATTTAATTGAAATAGACTCTTATAAAAGGAAATAACTGGGCTAAATTAGAGTTGTTGTTTGTAATTCATTAGGAACTTATTGATATCCTTATAGAGATTGACAAAAAGAGAGAAAAGAAAACATTAAGACTACTGGATCTTGTTTGGAGGCTCAGAGTGTTGTTCATTTGTCAGATACAGTGAGTGACGCAGACAAATACAGATGGAATAGCACAGAATATATGCCACAAAACAATAATATAGTCATAAATGTAAATGAAACCCGATAAAAGCGATACACGGAAATAAAGTTAATAGAAAATGGAAAAAAAATAAAATAAAAACAAATTAACCCATTAGTATAATGTATATAAGAGAGACTAAGAAATATGGCATTAACAGCCCTGTTTACATTTTTCACGAACCGAACCGTTGTCTCTCCAAAGAAATATGCAGAGAATCTCGGGGAGTTAATGATCCGAGAATTTAAATATCAAGCCTCAATAAAAAACAAGTCATAAATATCGCTGCGGCGCATTGAGAGATGGACAAAGGGAGGGGAGCTCAATGCCAGGCGAGAGAGAGAGAGAGAGAGAGACGGGGAGGGGGGTGGTGGAGAGTATGCTGCTTGTATGTTGCATCGTTTTTTTCGTCATTGTGTTCATAATTATTATAAATCTTATCAACTCTGCGTAAGCAGAGTGGTATCGCTCCCCGTATAGTGTACATGGCGGCCGAAATGTTCTGTCTGTCTGTCTGTCCGATAACTCCTCCTAGACTGTTCGACGGATTTTCACCAAACTTCACACGAACATTCGGTGCGTGAATGCGACGATAATAAAAACAAACATTTTTTGAATTTGTGCAATAGTTATGATTTTAGGGCCAAAATATTATTTTGCCCCCCCCCCCTCCCCACCTCAGGACCCCACCCCAACCCTGTACCTATTCCCAAGCAATGATGATGGCGTTCTGTGTGTGAGTGTGCCCCATAGGGGCACACTCACACAGAACGCCATCGTTGAGGGGGCGAAAAAAACTTGCCCGCATTTGTTAGGTTAAGTTAGTTTAGTTGACATTGGAAGGTGACAATTGTAGTGATAGTATTAGTGATGATGGTGACAATAGTAGTGATGATGATAGTAGTAATAATGGTGGTAATATTAGTGATGATGGTAACCCTTTACAGATTGGGTATACCGTTTTGATTTTGGGCGAAACGGCATGTCTACTTTATCAACTCTGCGTAAGCAGAGTGGTATCGCCCCCTGTACAGTGGTACTTGCCGGCCGAAATGTCTGTCTGTCTGTCTGCCTGTCCGATAACTCCTCCTAGACCAGTGGTTCTCAACTGGTGGTCCATGGTGATTTTTTGGTGGTCCACAGGTCGTTCACTATATTTGATAATAAACTGGAGATTGGTGCATATATATTTTTTAATTTATTGAAAATGCAATATGATTTTTTGTTATCAAAATAACTATTTGACCATTCATTTGATTGTATTATTCCTATTTAAGAAATATATTGGTAATCTTCAGGTTGTAGCTGTAGAGAGGCATTGGCATAAAAAACACTGCGTGATCACATGAATATAAATTTTAAAGGATTGGAGAAGGTGGTTAATTATATCAAATCGTCAGCAGTGAACACCAGGCTGTTCAGAAAATTATGCCCGTACATAGGTTACAATTTTCAGGTGTTACTGTTCTACACTTCTGTACGGTGGTTGTCAGCAGGGAACGTAGTCAACAGAATTCTTGAACAGAGAGAAGAATTTGTTATGTTTCTTCAGTCTCGAGGGAAAGAGGATTTTAAAAATAAGCTAACACAGTCAGAATTAGAACTTGCATACCTTGTTGATATTTTTGGAATCTTGTCGAACTGAATCTTCAGCTGCAAGTGAAAGGTGCAAATCTGTTCTCTCACCAAGGCATCATCAAGGCTTTTCTTTAGAAATTAGAACTCTGGATCAAACGAGTCGAATGTAAAGCATTGGTTCAATTTCCATGTGTGAATGCCATGCTCGGGGAAAAGGAAGCCATTCAGAAGCAAATTATCGAGCATTTGCGAAAGCTGCAGGATGAATTTCAGCGATACTTTCCGGAGGTGGACGTGACAAGGGATGGGTTATGTTTCATCAGGAATCCATTCGCAACAGATGTTCATAATGTTCCAGAGGATCTTCAGGAGGAATTCTTGGGTTTGAAAAATGATTTAGCGGCTCAAGATGTGTACCAGCGGTCTACAATGGATTTTTCTTTTTTTTTTTCTTTTTTTTTTTTTGGGGGGGGGGGGGGCAGTAAGATTGGTACAGTCAGAAACCGCAGTTTCTGAGACATTTCGATAGGGCCCGGACATGTGGAGTGCGTCGTTTCTAGACGACAGCCCACTTTAACTATCACAATGCCCCATACCTATGAACACACGTTTCGAACCAATAATTGCTTCACTCAGTCTGCCATGTAAAACCATAATGCTGCTGCTATGGTATGATCCGCATTCATATATTATGCCATATGTATTTGTTAATTTCATTAATCGAGTTTAGGAGTAAAGTTGGTTAGTGGAGAGAACATAATAATTATATGTATGGATATAAAAATTACAAAAATATCTGTATTTCATTCTCTTATGTATCCACAGTAAATACGGACACGAATATTACCATAGGTTTTAAGAAATTAAAAAATAAAATAAATTCTTCCAAATTGCTGCTCCACGAGAATGGCTCGGGTTCCAACCTTCAAACGTTTCACTGGCTGTTACGAAATTTGGTAGTTTAGGTTCGCTCTCTCGTCCCCCACCCCCAGAGAGCTGTCTTCATTCCCATGTTCCATGTGACCACGAATGCATACTTGTATTCATTTCGAAAAGGAGGATTTTCAGTATTACAGTGTAAATGTTTACCTGGTTGTGTTTATCCATATGATATTAAACGTAGCAATAATTAACAATGTATTACTATGCCAATAAACTATTTTGAATTTGAATTAAATGTTTGCCTTGCATTGGTGTGTAATAAACAGTTGTTGTGTAAAGTAACGATGGCAATTATGACGTGAATTGATAGTTACGATTAGTCGAGTGTTATTTAGTGTGTGTGTTGTAATAGACATAATGCATTACAGTGGGTGACAAATACTTAAAACAGAAGTGTCTGCTTCATGACATACAACACAACGAACTATGCAATGTGATATTACAAGTTATCATCTGGTTATGAAATTCAGGTGTGAAACGGCAATGAGTTATCAGTAGTGATATATGGCGGTATTATGTAATACCACACAAAGTTAAGCTTCGGACGCTAATAGGTTTATATATTCGGTATTAAATTAGTAATAAATGTATATAAGACTCTAAAGGGTTAAGGCTATATAAGCATCGCATCGTGAAATTACATTTAACAATGGCTATAGATACCTTTTCGATGTTAGTGTTATAGTATCTGATATATTGCAATGTTTACACAGCGTAACAAGATTAATAGCATTATATAAATTGGATGAATTATATGAGAGTACCGGTATGTGTTTAATAATAACTACTATGGATGACTTCTGATGAATCACACACACACACACAACGAAAGCCTGGCCATTCACTGCGGTTTGGTAGAGTTTCTTTACATTCTTAATTCTGTAATGGCTATCGGTGTTTATTGTTGAAACAGGAGGGAATAACACAACAATGTATGTTTGTCATTTATATATCAGATTCTGTAGTATGAATCTTATTTAGCATATCAACAGCACAATAATTTTACATGGCAGACTGAGTGAAGCATCTATTGGTTCGGAAGGTGTGTTCGTACGTGTGCGGCCTTGTGATAGTTAAAGTGGGCTGTCGTCCAGAACCAATACGCTCCCATTGTCCGGGCCCTATCCAGGTGTCTCAGAAACTGCGGTTTCTGACTGTACTTACCCAAATCTATCAACACATGCAGTCAGATGTTTGTTGTCTATGCTTTATTTATCATTACTCAAAAATTAAATGGTCCACGATATGTTTTGTATTGGGCTGGTGGTCCGCGGCCTGAAACGAGTTGAGAACCACTGTCCTAGACCGTTCGACGGATTTTCACCAAACTTCACAAACATTCGATGCGTGAATGAGACGGTTTATTAAAAAAATATTGTTTTAATTTGTGCAATAGTTATGATTTTAGATCCAAAATCTGGTTTTGCCCCGCCCCCACCCCCTCAGGACCCCCCCCCCCCCCCCCCCCCCCCACCCAGTACCTATTCCCAAGCAATGATGATGGCGTTCTGTGGGCAGTTTCTCACACAGAACGCCATCGTTCAGGGGCCGAAAAAAAATTTGCCTGCATTTGTTAAGTTAAGTTAGTTTAGTTAACATTAGAAGGTGACTATTGTAGTGATGATGATAGTAGTAGTGATGATGGTGGTAATATTAGTGATGATGGTAGTATTAGTGATGATGGTGACAATTGTAGTGATGATAGTAGTAGTAATAATGGTGGTAATATTAGTGATGATGGTAACTCTTTGCAGAGTTGGGTATGCCGTTTTGATTTTAGGCGAAACTGCACGTCTACTTTATTATTAGCAGCAGCAGCAACCAACAACAATAATGATCACCACCACCACCACCACCAATACTACTACTATCAACCAACAACAATAATGATCTACACCACGACCACCATCATCAATACTACTACTATCAACCAACAACAATAATGACCTACACCACCACCACCATCATCAATACTACTACTATCAACCAACAACAATAATGATATACACCACCACCACCATCATCAATACTACTATCAACCAACAACAATAATGTTCTACACCACCACCACCACCACCATCAATACTACTATCAACCAACAACAATAATGATCTACACCACCACCACCATCATCAATACTACTACTATCAACCAACAACAATAATGTTCTACACCACCACCACCACCACCATCAATACTACTATCAACCAACAACAATAATGATCTACACCACCACCACCATCATCAATACTACTACTATCAACCAACAACAATAATGTTCTACACCACCACCACCACCACCATCAATACTACTATCAACCAACAACAATAATGATCTACACCACCACCACCATCATCAATACTACTACTATCAACCAACAACAATAATGATCTACACCACCACCACCATCATCAATACTACTACTATCAACCAACAACAATAATGTTCTACACCACCACCACCACCACCATCAATACTACTATCAACCAACAACAATAATGATCTACACCACCACCACCATCATCATCAATACTACTACTATCAACCAACAACAATAATGATCTACACCACCACCACCACCATCAATACTACTACTATCAACCAACAACAATGATGAACTACACCACCACCACCATCATCAATACTACTACCAACCTACAACAATGATGATCTACACCACCACCACCATCATCATCAATACTACTACTATCAACCAACAACAATAATGATCTACACCACCACCACCATCATCATCAATACTACTACTATCAACCAACAACAATGATGAGCACCACCATCAATACTACTACTATCAACCAACAAAAATAATGATCTACACCACCACCACCATCATCAATACTACTACTATCAACCAACAACAATAATGATCTACATCACCACCACCATCATCATCAATACTACTACTAGCAACCAACAACAATGATGATCTACACCACCACCACCATCATCAATACTACTACTATCAACCAACAACAATAATGATCTACACCAATACCACCATCATCAATACTACTACTATCAACCAACAACAATAATGATCTACATCACCACCACCATCATCATCAATACTACTATCAACCAACAACAATGATGATCTACACCACCACCACCATCATCAATACTACTACTATCAACCAACAACAATAATGATCTACACCACCACCACCATCATCAATACTACTACTATCAACCAACAACAATAATGATCTACACCACCACCACCATCATCAATACTACTACTATCAACCAACAACAATGATGAGCACCACCACCACCATCAATACTACTATCAACCAACAACAATAATGATCTACACCACCACCACCATCATCAATACTACTACTATCAACCAACAACAATGATGATCTACACCACCACCACCATCATCAATACTACTACTACCAACCAACAACAATGATGATCTACACCACCACCACCATCATCAATACTACTACTACCAACCAACAACAATAATGATCTACATCACCACTATCATCATCAATACTACTACTACCAACCAACAACAATAATGATCTACATCACCACCACCATCATCAATACTACTACTATCAACCAACAACAATGATGATCTACAGCACCACTATCATCAATACTACTACTATCAACCAACAACAATAATGATCACCACCACCACCATCATCATCAATACTACTACTATCAACCAACAACAATAATGATCTACACCACGACTATCATCAATACTACTACCATCAACCAACAACAATAATGATCTACACAACCATCATCAATACTACTACTATCAACCAACAACAATAATGATCTACATCACCACCACCACCATCATCAATACTACTACTATCAACCAACAACAATGATGATCTACACCACCACCATCATCATCAAAACTACTACTATCAACCAACAACAATGATGATCTACACCACCACCATCATCATCAATACTACTACTATCAACCAACAACAATAATGATCTACACCACCACCACCACCATCAATACTACTACTATCAACCAACAACAATAATGATCTACACCACCACCACCACCATCATCAATACTACTACTATCAACCAACAACAATAATGATCTACACCACCACCACCATCATCATCAATACTACTACTATCAACCAACAACAATAATGATCTACACCACCACCACCACCATCATCAATACTACTACTATCAACCAACAACAATGATGGTCTACACCACCACCACCATAATCAATACTACTACTGTCAACCAACAACAATGATGATCTACACCACCACCATCATCATCAATACTACTACTATCAACCAACAACAATGATGATCTACACCACCACCATCATCATCAATACTACTACTATCAACCAACAACAATGATGAGCACCACCACCACCATCAATACTACTACTACCAACCAACAACAATAATGATCTACACCACCACCACCATCATCAATACTACTACTACCAACCAACAACAATAATGATCTACACCACCACCACCATCATCAATACTACTACTACCAACCAACAACAATAATGATCTACACCACCACCACCACCATCAATACTACTACTACCAACCAACAACAATAATGATCTACACCACCACCACCATCATCAATACTACTACTACCAACCAACAACAATGATGAGCACCACCACCATCATCAATACTACTAATATAGAGTGGCAGCAACAAATAGGCGACTCTGATTCAAAGGAGTTTATTGAGGTAGTACAAGATAGTTTTTTATCTCAATTCATAGATACGCCGACTAGAGGTGATAATATTCTCGATTTAGTTTTCAGTAACAATGAACATATGATAAATAGTGTAGAAATCGTGGACCACCTAGGAAATAGTGATCACAATTCTGTGTATTTTAATATACAATGGAAAGGTAATATCAGAGAGAATACAACATTAATACCTGACTTCAGAAAAGCCAATTATGGTGGGTTAAGAGAAGCCCTGTTAGCGGACCCTATGGTCAAAAAATTAAGTCGATCCAGGTGTCCAAATGAGTGTATCCTTTCTCAGGCACCTGTCATCTTAAGTCAGGAAGAGACGTCATACTTGGTAGATACATACGATAATTTTATCAAGTCAGTATTCAATGCGCAAAATAAATATATCCCCAAAAGAAAATTTAGATCAACACAGAACCAACCCAAATGGATGAATAATAGACTATAATGCTGGGGTCACACATTCACGTATATCGCTCCCGTATGCTCACGTCAGGCGTGATCGCCAATTTTGTGTAATGACGGGCGTAGTCCGGCCGTGTACGCCCGTTTAGAGGAAGACTATTGCACTACCCGACATACGTACCGTAACGGGGCAAGTGTTACGTCAGACGTAATGCAGTCGTATGGAGCTACGTACGTCCTTGCGACTTGCGTAAGCATGTCCCCGTTAGTCCGCCTGGGCTGCCCGATTTGCGTACCACAGGCCACGCCCATGGCCACGCCCCCACAAAACCTACGTAGCTGAGGCCGTACGTCGTGTGAGTTTGTAGGCATTACGTGGACCGTGTCCGGACAATCGTAGGGACACCCCGTCTGTCCAAACACATACAAAGACAGTCTTTGTCAACCACGTATGTCTTGGTTGGAATCTGGGAACTATAAAAGGGCATGGCTGGCCACAACGTTCCCATTCCCACTCCTGACTCGGCACCATGAAGAACATCACAGAATACATCCTGGAGGAGTTCAAGATGGTGAACTCCCTAATCAAACCGGAGAACAGGCATAACACCCGGCTCATGCAATGGATCATTTCCTACATAGAAATGTTGGAACTGCTTGCAATAGCAAACAACATCCATGAAGAAGAAGAAGAGAAGAAGAATGAAAGGAGCAAGAGGACAGTGTGGGTGTGGCCCTATCTACAACGTAGGCCTGAACATGGCCATTATGAGAAGCTGATGAAAGAGTTGGCCACCGAATGTCCACAACTCTACAAAAACTTCACCCGGGTAGACAAACAACTATTTGATGAGATAGTTGAACGTGTCACACCCCTCATTCAGAAGAAACCTACATTCTGGCGTAACCCCATTCCTCCTGGTCTGCGGTTGGCCATCACCCTACGTTTCCTCGCTACGGGTGACTCCTATAAGAGCCTACAATACAACTTTCGTGTTGCCCACAACACCATCAGCCAAATTGTTCCCGACACCTGCCAGGCCATCATTTCTGTCTACGGAGAGCAGGAGATCAAGACGCCACAATCGCCTGCTGCATGGAAGGAGGTTGCCAGAGGATATGAGGAACGATGGAATCTGCCGCATTGTGTAGGAGCCATTGATGGCAAACACATACGGATCCGAAACCCACACTTTGGTGGAACATATTACTTCAACTACAAGAAGTTTTTTTCCATTGTCCTGATGGCAATTGTTGACTCCAACTACAAGTTCATATACGTCGACGTTGGTGCCATAGGGTCAGAGTCTGATGGTGGTGGCTTTGCACACACCAGTCTGTCTAACTTGCTTGAAAAACAGGACGCAAATCTGCCAACCGCCGAGGTCATCTCTACCGATCCCACTGGACCACCCACTGAATACTTCTTAGTAGGTGATGATGCATTCCCTCTACGCGCCTACATGATGAAGCCCTACCCCCTACGAGCCCTCACGAAGCAGGAACGAATCTACAACTATAGAATCAGCAGGGCCCGCCGGACGGTAGAGAACGCCTTTGGCATTCTTGCCAACCGCTTCCGTGTTTTCCACACTGCAATATCTCTAAAACCTGAACGTGTAGAGGTTGTTGTGTTGGCCTCATGCATTCTGCACAACGTCCTACGAGGCCGATGCCCACCACAATCAGAGGTAGATCAAGAGGACCCACACACCCACCAACTCATACCTGGCGCCTGGAGGACTGACCCACCTGTAGGAAACAACATCCCACCCGTGACCCGCAACACTGCAACCCTGCTTGCCAAGGCTCAACGCAACTACCTCAAGACCTACTTTAATTCCCCTCAAGGATCTGTGGCTTGGCAGGATGACCGGATTTAGGTGAGTTACATTTATTTTTAAATACATCGATGCTTTGCTAGTTTGCTTTGTAATTGTATCTTTGAAAGTTCATTTTCTCTAATGTTTAGGTTCTTCGTATGTAGTTTAAATAATATGTTTACTTAAATTGTACTATGCTTATTTAATTTTACATCTTTGACTTTCGAATTGCATTCAATTTTGCTATGTTTTGCATGTTACCTTTGTTTTGTACTTTATGTTCTATTTAATGTAAGTTGTCCATCAATGATTGTCAAAATTAGTAATAACCATATTATCAGTATTGCGTTTAAATGAATTATTTATTGTGTATGCTCATTACTTTCATTATAAAAAAAAAAATCATCTTATTAATCAACAATTATGATAAAATATTGGAAATAGAAACACACACGTCATAACACAGATACATATATTTTTTAAAAATACACATTAATATTTATAGATATATATACAGTATATATATATATATATATACAGAGGGTATTAAGACTGCTTGGGGATCTCCTGTGTCTCATTCAGGGGATCTATGGCAGACACAGACGTACCAAGAATGACAGGTGTTGGGGATTTATGAGCCGTCAACATTTCTATAAATGTGTTTCCAAACTGCCCTAGGTCAAAAGACGGTTGGCTGGGTGTGGAGGCAGTAGGTGGGACGAATTTGCGAGGGGGTGTCGTCAAAGGTGGTTGCACCAACATCGCCTTCAAGGCTGCAACCTGGTGTGCAGGTATCACGAGGCCCCCAAGACCAGGCTGAGGCTGGGTCGACAGGGTGGGAGGAGGCAGGGTAGTTGCTGGAGTGCCCTGGTACATCACTGTCGGAGGCTGCTGTATCACGGGTTGGGGTAGGGGCGCCGGCAAGCCAAAGCTCCTGTGGGCGTGCAGCAAGAGGTCCGGACCAGGCCGGGGCAGTCCCTCTGCATGGGCAACCTTGAACCTGTCGATGGCTGCCAACAGTTCTAGCTTGAGTGTGGTGTTGTAAGCTGGAGGCAGCCCCACACAGTCTTTCACCATGCCTTCCAGGGAGTAGCGCCAATATTTGTGGTCCTGGTCCTCGACAACATCGAACGCCTGACCCAGGTTCTCTCGCAGCTTCTCAGAATTCGCGAGGACCTTGAACAAGAAACAATAAAACATTAAACACACGAAACACAATATTTTAATATTTGACAACACATTTATTTTAACCAATGAAATGTTGTGGTATTTTGGGAACAAAATATGTTCAAAGTTATTGTCGATAGTATGGTGTGGAATCATGACATCTTTATTATTATTATTAATTTATGTTATTGTAATAACTTTGGAAACATAAACACTTTATCTAATAATAGCTTGGAATTGCAATGGGGTGCCACCAATGGACAATGTAACAACAAAGTGCTGTAGTGGGATGTAAAACTGTAGGGAGCTTTAAGATAAAATTGGATAATCATATGGACGAGAGGGGTTTGGTGTGAAGGGGGATCAGCCGGGTTGGGCCAATCAGCACTCTGCAGACCCCAATAATCCTGCGTTAATCCCTAGCCGTTTTGGTAAGATTAACCTCAGGGTATTAGAGTGTGGACCCTATATTTGGGCTTTGTAATTAAATTGGGGTTGCGTAGGACAGGGATCTGCCTTGCTTAGGCAAATTGGCTTTCTGCAGACTCCCATTTTTTTATGTTCTTATGTTCTTATGTAAGATTTTCTCTACTCACTTGCTCCAGGGTCCCGTGTGTTGATGTCGAAGGGACAGCACCAGGAGGCTTTCCCTTCTTCACCTTCCGTGCAGGCTGGGCGATGGCTGGGGGTGGGTCCTCCTCTTCCTGACTGCCAGCAGAGAGCTCATCCACCTCGTAGACTGGGACAGAAGTGTTTGGGTGGGGTGAGGGACAGGAACAGCAGCAGTCGCCGGTGCTGCATCCTGGGCAGCAGTCTGTTGTGACATGAATGTAGAATTAGTAACATGTATTTATTTATGTAAATAACTTTTAAAATACAATTTAACATAACCATTCATCCTTGTAACCTTTAAAATAACATGAATAAACTGATTTGAGTTATTATGCGTTTCATTAACAAATATTGGAAGTTTAACACGATAAATTGAACACAATAATAGCATCATTATAAGCAAAATAATTATGAAAATAACCTAAAACTAACACTGTCACTGTGGAAGGGTTTGAAAACATAAGAAATATCAACGTACCTCAGGCATACCAAGTGACCGGGGCTTCTTCTGACGGACGATGTGTGGCTTCATGAAGTGGAATATGCTGAGGATCCACCTCTCCCTCTCAGTCAGTCGTTTGGCCCCATCACCACTCTTTAACTTGCTGAGCCGGCCGAACCTGGAGCGAAGAGATCCCCACCAGGTCTTCAACTCGAAGGCGGTCATTGGTGGGTCCATGCTCGAAGCCTTCTCCGACCATACAGAATCTATATGTTCCTTATTCTTGTGCCGGGGGTCCCCCTTGTCAATAATGAAAGGCGCATCCAGCTCAATCCACTCAGCCAGCATCCTCTCCGTCTCCTCCGTCAGTATCACGTTGGTCTTCTTCCTGCGGCGTTTCTTTGGTGGAGCAGGGCTGTTGGGAAGTGCAGGTTCTACTTCTTCCTCCTCTTCTTCCTCGTCACTCTCATCATCAATTTCAACCTCGAGCTCTCCACTATCGGGGCCGAGGTCGAGAACAATTTCACCTTCAGGCGTCGAGGGGCCAGGCTGAGAAGGGTCAGAGTTGGAGGGGCCGGGCTGAGAGGGGGCAACAGGTGAAGTGTCTTCAGACGTCGAGGTGGCAGGGGAAGCCTTCCTGACCTTCTTCACTCCTTTCTTCTGCATGGTACAAGGCAGGGCAGGGTGCAGAGGGTGACAAGCAGGGCAGGGCAGGGTGCAAAGGGTGGCAAGCAGGGCAGGGGGGCAGGGTGAAGAGGGTGTCAGGCAGGTGGCAGGGTTGTTGTTTGCTGCTCCGGTTTGGTGAGAGGTATGACGGGAGTGTCCCCCGCTGCTGCTTATATACCCCCTCGTACAGCGGTGCCGCGTCTTCCCGCCAACACGTAGTGTGGCGGTGTTGCCAGATGCGGCCGGACTTACTTTCACTTTCACGTTTTACGTGAACATTGTACGATTGGCGGACGAAACTTACGTTTTACCTGCCTAGCTGCTACGTTTTACGTGGCTGCACATGTAATACGTAGCAGGTAGACAGGTAAAACGTATGCATTCCCAACTTTTTACATACGTGAGCACGAGCCCCGTATCCGATTCGCAATCCAAAGGATACCGGGCAACCTCGGCCGCACCAACCACCTACAAGACCAGCGTGGCTACACCCGCCATGCGTACCAACCCCCACGACTAGACACAATTTCATTGAAGTTTTGCGTACTAAGCCATTACGTTTTACGTATTCGGTTGCCAACTACCAATAAACCTTCGTACGGGAGCATACGGGAGCATATACGTGAATGTGTGACCCCAGCATTATGCTGGGGTCACACATTCACGTATATCGCTCCCGTATGCTCACGTCAGGCGTGATCGCCAATTTTGTGTAATGACGGGCGTAGTCCGGCCGTGTACGCCCGTTTAGAGGAAGACTATTGCACTACCCGACATACGTACCGTAACGGGGCAAGTGTTACGTCAGACGTAATGCAGTCGTATGGAGCTACGTACGTCCTTGCGACTTGCGTAAGCATGTCCCCGTTAATCCGCCTGGGCTGCCCGATTTGCGTACCACAGGCCACGCCCATGGCCACGCCCCCACAAAACCTACGTAGCTGAGGCCGTACGTCGTGTGAGTTTGTAGGCATTACGTGGACCGTGTCCGGACAATCGTAGGGACACCCCGTCTGTCCAAACACATACAAAGACAGTCTTTGTCAACCACGTATGTCTTGGTTGGAATCTGGGAACTATAAAAGGGCATGGCTGGCCACAACGTTCCCATTCCCACTCCTGACTCGGCACCATGAAGAACATCACAGAATACATCCTGGAGGAGTTCAAGATGGTGAACTCCCTAATCAAACCGGAGAACAGGCATAACACCCGGCTCATGCAATGGATCATTTCCTACATAGAAATGTTGGAACTGCTTGCAATAGCAAACAACATCCATGAAGAAGAAGAAGAGAAGAAGAATGAAAGGAGCAAGAGGACAGTGTGGGTGTGGCCCTATCTACAACGTAGGCCTGAACATGGCCATTATGAGAAGCTGATGAAAGAGTTGGCCACCGAATGTCCACAACTCTACAAAAACTTCACCCGGGTAGACAAACAACTATTTGATGAGATAGTTGAACGTGTCACACCCCTCATTCAGAAGAAACCTACATTCTGGCGTAACCCCATTCCTCCTGGTCTGCGGTTGGCCATCACCCTACGTTTCCTCGCTACGGGTGACTCCTATAAGAGCCTACAATACAACTTTCGTGTTGCCCACAACACCATCAGCCAAATTGTTCCCGACACCTGCCAGGCCATCATTTCTGTCTACGGAGAGCAGGAGATCAAGACGCCACAATCGCCTGCTGCATGGAAGGAGGTTGCCAGAGGATATGAGGAACGATGGAATCTGCCGCATTGTGTAGGAGCCATTGATGGCAAACACATACGGATCCGAAACCCACACTTTGGTGGAACATATTACTTCAACTACAAGAAGTTTTTTTCCATTGTCCTGATGGCAATTGTTGACTCCAACTACAAGTTCATATACGTCGACGTTGGTGCCATAGGGTCAGAGTCTGATGGTGGTGGCTTTGCACACACCAGTCTGTCTAACTTGCTTGAAAAACAGGACGCAAATCTGCCAACCGCCGAGGTCATCTCTACCGATCCCACTGGACCACCCACTGAATACTTCTTAGTAGGTGATGATGCATTCCCTCTACGCGCCTACATGATGAAGCCCTACCCCCTACGAGCCCTCACGAAGCAGGAACGAATCTACAACTACAGAATCAGCAGGGCCCGCCGGACGGTAGAGAACGCCTTTGGCATTCTTGCCAACCGCTTCCGTGTTTTCCACACTGCAATATCTCTAAAACCTGAACGTGTAGAGGTTGTTGTGTTGGCCTCATGCATTCTGCACAACGTCCTACGAGGCCGATGCCCACCACAATCAGAGGTAGATCAAGAGGACCCACACACCCACCAACTCATACCTGGCGCCTGGAGGACTGACCCACCTGTAGGAAACAACATCCCACCCGTGACCCGCAACACTGCAACCCTGCTTGCCAAGGCTCAACGCAACTACCTCAAGACCTACTTTAATTCCCCTCAAGGATCTGTGGCTTGGCAGGATGACCGGATTTAGGTGAGTTACATTTATTTTTAAATACATCGATGCTTTGCTAGTTTGCTTTGTATTGTAATTGTATCTTTGAAAGTGCATTTTCTCTAATGTTTAGGTTCTTCGTATGTAGTTTAAATAATATGTTTACTTAAATTGTACTATGCTTATTTAATTTTACATCTTTGACTTTCGAATTGCATTCAATTTTGCTATGTTTTGCATGTTACCTTTGTTTTGTACTTTATGTTCTATTTAATGTAAGTTGTCCATCAATGATTGTCAAAATTAGTAATAACCATATTATCAGTATTGCGTTTAAATGAATTATTTATTGTGTATGCTCATTACTTTCATTATAAAAAAAAAATTCATCTTATTAATCAACAATTATGATAAAATATTGGAAATAGAAACACACACGTCATAACACAGATACATATATTTTTTAAAAATACACATTAATATTTATAGATATATATATATATATATATATATATATACAGAGGGTATTAAGACTGCTTGGGGATCTCCTGTGTCTCATTCAGGGGATCTATGGCAGACACAGACGTACCAAGAATGACAGGTGTTGGGGATTTATGAGCCGTCAACATTTCTATAAATGTGTTTCCAAACTGCCCTAGGTCGAAAGACGGTTGGCTGGGTGTGGAGGCAGTAGGTGGGACGAATTTGCGAGGGGGTGTCGTCAAAGGTGGTTGCACCAACATCGCCTTCAAGGCTGCAACCTGGTGTGCAGGTATCACGAGGCCCCCAAGACCAGGCTGAGGCTGGGTCGACAGGGTGGGAGGAGGCAGGGTAGTTGCTGGAGTGCCCTGGTACATCACTGTCGGAGGCTGCTGTATCACGGGTTGGGGTAGGGGCGCCGGCAAGCCAAAGCTCCTGTGGGCGTGCAGCAAGAGGTCCGGACCAGGCCGGGGCAGTCCCTCTGCATGGGCAACCTTGAACCTGTCGATGGCTGCCAACAGTTCTAGCTTGAGTGTGGTGTTGTAAGCTGGAGGCAGCCCCACACAGTCTTTCACCATGCCTTCCAGGGAGTAGCGCCAATATTTGTGGTCCTGGTCCTCGACAACATCGAACGCCTGACCCAGGTTCTCTCGCAGCTTCTCAGAATTCGCGAGGACCTTGAACAAGAAACAATAAAACATTAAACACACGAAACACAATATTTTAATATTTGACAACACATTTATTTTAACCAATGAAATGTTGTGGTATTTTGGGAACAAAATATGTTCAAAGTTATTGTCGATAGTATGGTGTGGAATCATGACATCTTTATTATTATTATTAATTTATGTTATTGTAATAACTTTGGAAACATAAACACTTTATCTAATAATAGCTTGGAATTGCAATGGGGTGCCACCAATGGACAATGTAACAACAAAGTGCTGTAGTGGGATGTAAAACTGTAGGGAGCTTTAAGATAAAATTGGATAATCATATGGACGAGAGGGGTTTGGTGTGAAGGGGGATCAGCCGGGTTGGGCCAATCAGCACTCTGCAGACCCCAATAATCCTGCGTTAATCCCTAGCCGTTTTGGTAAGATTAACCTCAGGGTATTAGAGTGTGGACCCTATATTTGGGCTTTGTAATTAAATTGGGGTTGCGTAGGACAGGGATCTGCCTTGCTTAGGCAAATTGGCTTTCTGCAGACTCCCATTTTTTTATGTTCTTATGTTCTTATGTAAGATTTTCTCTACTCACTTGCTCCAGGGTCCCGTGTGTTGATGTCGAAGGGACAGCACCAGGAGGCTTTCCCTTCTTCACCTTCCGTGCAGGCTGGGCGATGGCTGGGGGTGGGTCCTCCTCTTCCTGACTGCCAGCAGAGAGCTCATCCACCTCGTAGACTGGGACAGAAGGTGTTTGGGTGGGGTGAGGGACAGGAACAGCAGCAGGCGCCGGTGCTGCATCCTGGGCAGCAGTCTGTTGTGACATGAATGTAGAATTAGTAACATGTATTTATTTATGTAAATAACTTTTAAAATACAATTTAACATAACCATTCATCCTTGTAACCTTTAAAATAACATGAATAAACTGATTTGAGTTATTATGCGTTTCATTAACAAATATTGGAAGTTTAACACGATAAATTGAACACAATAATAGCATCATTATAAGCAAAATAATTATGAAAATAACCTAAAACTAACACTGTCACTGTGGAAGGGTTTGAAAACATAAGAAATATCAACGTACCTCAGGCATACCAAGTGACCGGGGCTTCTTCTGACGGACGATGTGTGGCTTCATGAAGTGGAATATGCTGAGGATCCACCTCTCCCTCTCAGTCAGTCGTTTGGCCCCATCACCACACTTTAACTTGCTGAGCCGGCCGAACCTGGAGCGAAGAGATCCCCACCAGGTCTTCAACTCGAAGGCGGTCATTGGTGGGTCCATGCTCGAAGCCTTCTCCGACCATACAGAATCTATATGTTCCTTATTCTTGTGCCGGGGGTCCCCCTTGTCAATAATGAAAGGCGCATCCAGCTCAATCCACTCAGCCAGCATCCTCTCCGTCTCCTCCGTCAGTATCACGTTGGTCTTCTTCCTGCGGCGTTTCTTTGGTGGAGCAGGGCTGTTGGGAAGTGCAGGTTCTACTTCTTCCTCCTCTTCTTCCTCGTCACTCTCATCATCAATTTCAACCTCGAGCTCTCCACTATCGGGGCCGAGGTCGAGAACAATTTCACCTTCAGGCGTCGAGGGGCCAGGCTGAGAAGGGTCAGAGTTGGAGGGGCCGGGCTGAGAGGGGGCAACAGGTGAAGTGTCTTCAGACGTCGAGGTGGCAGGGGAAGCCTTGACCTTCTTCACTCCTTTCTTCTGCATGGTACAAGGCAGGGCAGGGTGCAGAGGGTGACAAGCAGGGCAGGGCAGGGTGCAAAGGGTGGCAAGCAGGGCAGGGGGGCAGGGTGAAGAGGGTGTCAGGCAGGTGGCAGGGTTGTTGTTTGCTGCTCCGGTTTGGTGAGAGGTATGACGGGAGTGTCCCCCGCTGCTGCTTATATACCCCCTCGTACAGCGGTGCCGCGTCTTCCCGCCAACACGTAGTGTGGCGGTGTTGCCAAGATGCGGCCGGACTTACTTTCACTTTCACGTTTTACGTGAACATTGTACGATTGGCGGACGAAACTTACGTTTTACCTGCCTAGCTGCTACGTTTTACGTGGCTGCACATGTAATACGTAGCAGGTAGACAGGTAAAACGTATGCATTCCCAACTTTTTACATACGTGAGCACGAGCCCCGTATCCGATTCGCAATCCAAAGGATACCGGGCAACCTCGGCCGCACCAACCACCTACAAGACCAGCGTGGCTACACCCGCCATGCGTACCAACCCCCACGACTAGACACAATTTCATTGAAGTTTTGCGTACTAAGCCATTACGTTTTACGTATTCGGTTGCCAACTACCAATAAACCTTCGTACGGGAGCATACGGGAGCATATACGTGAATGTGTGACCCCAGCATTATGCTGGGGTCACACATTCACGTATATCGCTCCCGTATGCTCACGTCAGGCGTGATCGCCAATTTTGTGTAATGACGGGCGTAGTCCGGCCGTGTACGCCCGTTTAGAGGAAGACTATTGCACTACCCGACATACGTACCGTAACGGGGCAAGTGTTACGTCAGACGTAATGCAGTCGTATGGAGCTACGTACGTCCTTGCGACTTGCGTAAGCATGTCCCCGTTAATCCGCCTGGGCTGCCCGATTTGCGTACCACAGGCCACGCCCATGGCCACGCCCCCACAAAACCTACGTAGCTGAGGCCGTACGTCGTGTGAGTTTGTAGGCATTACGTGGACCGTGTCCGGACAATCGTAGGGACACCCCGTCTGTCCAAACACATACAAAGACAGTCTTTGTCAACCACGTATGTCTTGGTTGGAATCTGGGAACTATAAAAGGGCATGGCTGGCCACAACGTTCCCATTCCCACTCCTGACTCGGCACCATGAAGAACATCACAGAATACATCCTGGAGGAGTTCAAGATGGTGAACTCCCTAATCAAACCGGAGAACAGGCATAACACCCGGCTCATGCAATGGATCATTTCCTACATAGAAATGTTGGAACTGCTTGCAATAGCAAACAACATCCATGAAGAAGAAGAAGAGAAGAAGAATGAAAGGAGCAAGAGGACAGTGTGGGTGTGGCCCTATCTACAACGTAGGCCTGAACATGGCCATTATGAGAAGCTGATGAAAGAGTTGGCCACCGAATGTCCACAACTCTACAAAAACTTCACCCGGGTAGACAAACAACTATTTGATGAGATAGTTGAACGTGTCACACCCCTCATTCAGAAGAAACCTACATTCTGGCGTAACCCCATTCCTCCTGGTCTGCGGTTGGCCATCACCCTACGTTTCCTCGCTACGGGTGACTCCTATAAGAGCCTACAATACAACTTTCGTGTTGCCCACAACACCATCAGCCAAATTGTTCCCGACACCTGCCAGGCCATCATTTCTGTCTACGGAGAGCAGGAGATCAAGACGCCACAATCGCCTGCTGCATGGAAGGAGGTTGCCAGAGGATATGAGGAACGATGGAATCTGCCGCATTGTGTAGGAGCCATTGATGGCAAACACATACGGATCCGAAACCCACACTTTGGTGGAACATATTACTTCAACTACAAGAAGTTTTTTTCCATTGTCCTGATGGCAATTGTTGACTCCAACTACAAGTTCATATACGTCGACGTTGGTGCCATAGGGTCAGAGTCTGATGGTGGTGGCTTTGCACACACCAGTCTGTCTAACTTGCTTGAAAAACAGGACGCAAATCTGCCAACCGCCGAGGTCATCTCTACCGATCCCACTGGACCACCCACTGAATACTTCTTAGTAGGTGATGATGCATTCCCTCTACGCGCCTACATGATGAAGCCCTACCCCCTACGAGCCCTCACGAAGCAGGAACGAATCTACAACTACAGAATCAGCAGGGCCCGCCGGACGGTAGAGAACGCCTTTGGCATTCTTGCCAACCGCTTCCGTGTTTTCCACACTGCAATATCTCTAAAACCTGAACGTGTAGAGGTTGTTGTGTTGGCCTCATGCATTCTGCACAACGTCCTACGAGGCCGATGCCCACCACAATCAGAGGTAGATCAAGAGGACCCACACACCCACCAACTCATACCTGGCGCCTGGAGGACTGACCCACCTGTAGGAAACAACATCCCACCCGTGACCCGCAACACTGCAACCCTGCTTGCCAAGGCTCAACGCAACTACCTCAAGACCTACTTTAATTCCCCTCAAGGATCTGTGGCTTGGCAGGATGACCGGATTTAGGTGAGTTACATTTATTTTTAAATACATCGATGCTTTGCTAGTTTGCTTTGTATTGTAATTGTATCTTTGAAAGTGCATTTTCTCTAATGTTTAGGTTCTTCGTATGTAGTTTAAATAATATGTTTACTTAAATTGTACTATGCTTATTTAATTTTACATCTTTGACTTTCGAATTGCATTCAATTTTGCTATGTTTTGCATGTTACCTTTGTTTTGTACTTTATGTTCTATTTAATGTAAGTTGTCCATCAATGATTGTCAAAATTAGTAATAACCATATTATCAGTATTGCGTTTAAATGAATTATTTATTGTGTATGCTCATTACTTTCATTATAAAAAAAAAATTCATCTTATTAATCAACAATTATGATAAAATATTGGAAATAGAAACACACACGTCATAACACAGATACATATATTTTTTAAAAATACACATTAATATTTATAGATATATATATATATATATATATATACAGAGGGTATTAAGACTGCTTGGGGATCTCCTGTGTCTCATTCAGGGGATCTATGGCAGACACAGACGTACCAAGAATGACAGGTGTTGGGGATTTATGAGCCGTCAACATTTCTATAAATGTGTTTCCAAACTGCCCTAGGTCGAAAGACGGTTGGCTGGGTGTGGAGGCAGTAGGTGGGACGAATTTGCGAGGGGGTGTCGTCAAAGGTGGTTGCACCAACATCGCCTTCAAGGCTGCAACCTGGTGTGCAGGTATCACGAGGCCCCCAAGACCAGGCTGAGGCTGGGTCGACAGGGTGGGAGGAGGCAGGGTAGTTGCTGGAGTGCCCTGGTACATCACTGTCGGAGGCTGCTGTATCACGGGTTGGGGTAGGGGCGCCGGCAAGCCAAAGCTCCTGTGGGCGTGCAGCAAGAGGTCCGGACCAGGCCGGGGCAGTCCCTCTGCATGGGCAACCTTGAACCTGTCGATGGCTGCCAACAGTTCTAGCTTGAGTGTGGTGTTGTAAGCTGGAGGCAGCCCCACACAGTCTTTCACCATGCCTTCCAGGGAGTAGCGCCAATATTTGTGGTCCTGGTCCTCGACAACATCGAACGCCTGACCCAGGTTCTCTCGCAGCTTCTCAGAATTCGCGAGGACCTTGAACAAGAAACAATAAAACATTAAACACACGAAACACAATATTTTAATATTTGACAACACATTTATTTTAACCAATGAAATGTTGTGGTATTTTGGGAACAAAATATGTTCAAAGTTATTGTCGATAGTATGGTGTGGAATCATGACATCTTTATTATTATTATTAATTTATGTTATTGTAATAACTTTGGAAACATAAACACTTTATCTAATAATAGCTTGGAATTGCAATGGGGTGCCACCAATGGACAATGTAACAACAAAGTGCTGTAGTGGGATGTAAAACTGTAGGGAGCTTTAAGATAAAATTGGATAATCATATGGACGAGAGGGGTTTGGTGTGAAGGGGGATCAGCCGGGTTGGGCCAATCAGCACTCTGCAGACCCCAATAATCCTGCGTTAATCCCTAGCCATTTTGGTAAGATTAACCTCAGGGTATTAGAGTGTGGACCCTATATTTGGGCTTTGTAATTAAATTGGGGTTGCGTAGGACAGGGATCTGCCTTGCTTAGGCAAATTGGCTTTCTGCAGACTCCCATTTTTTTATGTTCTTATGTTCTTATGTAAGATTTTCTCTACTCACTTGCTCCAGGGTCCCGTGTGTTGATGTCGAAGGGACAGCACCAGGAGGCTTTCCCTTCTTCACCTTCCGTGCAGGCTGGGCGATGGCTGGGGGTGGGTCCTCCTCTTCCTGACTGCCAGCAGAGAGCTCATCCACCTCGTAGACTGGGACAGAAGGTGTTTGGGTGGGGTGAGGGACAGGAACAGCAGCAGGCGCCGGTGCTGCATCCTGGGCAGCAGTCTGTTGTGACATGAATGTAGAATTAGTAACATGTATTTATTTATGTAAATAACTTTTAAAATACAATTTAACATAACCATTCATCCTTGTAACCTTTAAAATAACATGAATAAACTGATTTGAGTTATTATGCGTTTCATTAACAAATATTGGAAGTTTAACACGATAAATTGAACACAATAATAGCATCATTATAAGCAAAATAATTATGAAAATAACCTAAAACTAACACTGTCACTGTGGAAGGGTTTGAAAACATAAGAAATATCAACGTACCTCAGGCATACCAAGTGACCGGGGCTTCTTCTGACGGACGATGTGTGGCTTCATGAAGTGGAATATGCTGAGGATCCACCTCTCCCTCTCAGTCAGTCGTTTGGCCCCATCACCACTCTTTAACTTGCTGAGCCGGCCGAACCTGGAGCGAAGAGATCCCCACCAGGTCTTCAACTCGAAGGCGGTCATTGGTGGGTCCATGCTCGAAGCCTTCTCCGACCATACAGAATCTATATGTTCCTTATTCTTGTGCCGGGGGTCCCCCTTGTCAATAATGAAAGGCGCATCCAGCTCAATCCACTCAGCCAGCATCCTCTCCGTCTCCTCCGTCAGTATCACGTTGGTCTTCTTCCTGCGGCGTTTCTTTGGTGGAGCAGGGCTGTTGGGAAGTGCAGGTTCTACTTCTTCCTCCTCTTCTTTCTCGTCACTCTCATCATCAATTTCAACCTCGAGCTCTCCACTATCGGGGCCGAGGTCGAGAACAATTTCACCTTCAGGCGTCGAGGGGCCAGGCTGAGAAGGGTCAGAGTTGGAGGGGCCGGGCTGAGAGGGGGCAACAGGTGAAGTGTCTTCAGACGTCGAGGTGGCAGGGGAAGCCTTCCTGACCTTCTTCACTCCTTTCTTCTGCATGGTACAAGGCAGGGCAGGGTGCAGAGGGTGACAAGCAGGGCAGGGCAGGGTGCAAAGGGTGGCAAGCAGGGCAGGGGGGCAGGGTGAAGAGGGTGTCAGGCAGGTGGCAGGGTTGTTGTTTGCTGCTCCGGTTTGGTGAGAAGTATGACGGGAGTGTCCCCCGCTGCTGCTTATATACCCCCTCGTACAGCGGTGCCGCGTCTTCCCGCCAACACGTAGTGTGGCGGTGTTGCCAGATGCGGCCGGACTTACTTTCACTTTCACGTTTTACGTGAACATTGTACGATTGGCGGACGAAACTTACGTTTTACCTGCCTAGCTGCTACGTTTTACGTGGCTGCACCCGTAATACGTAGCAGGTAGACAGGTAAAACGTATGCATTCCCAACTTTTTACATACGTGAGCACGAGCCCCGTATCCGATTCGCAATCCAAAGGATACCGGGCAACCTCGGCCGCACCAACCACCTACAAGACCAGCGTGGCTACACCCGCCATGCGTACCAACCCCCACGACTAGACACAATTTCATTGAAGTTTTGCGTACTAAGCCATTACGTTTTACGTATTCGGTTGCCAACTACCAATAAACCTTCGTACGGGAGCATACGGGAGCATATACGTGAATGTGTGACCCCAGCATTAGCCATGATTTGGTGATACCTGTTACATCAAATGTGTCTGAAAACTAATTTCTTTAAGGGAGCCCACCTCGCTTTTGTTTTCTCTTTCTCTCCCTCTCTTTCGCTTGTATCCATTCGGCCCCATTCAGCCTACTGTGTTAAGACGTTTACCCCCATCCAGGTGTCAATATTTTCCTGGCGAGCGGTAGCGAGCCAGTATATATATATATATATATATATATATATATATATATATATATATATTTTTTTTTTTTTTTTTTTTTTTTTACAGCAAACTAAATCTGTACATTTTTCGATAGAAAAATATCTCCGGCAGAGCCGGATTTCTCCATACAATGCTGGCTCGCTATCGCTCGCCAGGAAGATATCGACACTGGGATGGGGATAAACGTCTTAAAACAGTTGGCTGAATAGGGCCGAATGGATACAAGCCAGAGAAAGAGAGAAAAGGAGAAGAAAAAAAACGGTGACCCCCTTAAGGTCTGAACATACGTTACGAATACTGCGAGCATTTGTAAACATTACTTTAATAGCCTGAAAAGAGTTATTGCAGTTGGTTATGAATTTGCTGATTATATGAGTACATTAAGCCGGTATCACACGAGAGCTTTTATAGTCCGCATTCTATGAACAAAAAATTTCTGGAATATTTTGCACTGGTATCGGAAGCTAGACTGATGATAGATAAATTTAAGCAACCGAAATAGCTTATAGGTTGACTACATAAGCTGCCAGACCAGTATTGAGGATAAATGTGGAGTGAAAAAGCGCTCGTGTGATACTGGCTTTACGTTAAATACCATAAATGCATCCGAACAATTATCTGGCAACCTTGGAGGATAGTTCAGAAAGCTAGTAATATTAATGATTTAGGGATTTGTCGATAATAAAGCTTTTAATTAATTTCCTTTCCTTCCAGGCAATCAAATAGAGTCTCTGCTCCCACTGTCACTTTTCTCTGGGAGGCTGGCCGCTCGGTTGTACACATTTTCTGTTTCTTCCGCTCACAAAGGGACGACCAAATATCCCTCTCCTAATTTTTTTCCTTGTAAAAGCCCTGGGTATCTTGTTCTGATCTGCTTGGCAAGCTCTTTTAATATGTCTGCGAGTGGCTGTTTTGAGTGTGTGTGTGTGTGTGTGTGTGTGTGTGTGTGTGTGTGTGTGAGAGAGAGAAATATGTGTGTTTGCGTTTCTGTTGATGTTAGAGTCTTTCTTTTTGTCAGTTATGAAAATGTGTTGTATCCACGCATCAGCTTAATGTGGTGAGTATGTATATATTTTGCTCTATGCGTGCTCCCTGAGGAGAGGATGCATGGTTTTTATCAGCATCTATATTATTAAATCAGTTCGTGTGTCTGTTTGTCTGTGTGTTCTTAATAGGCGGCCGCAGTTTTGGACCTGGGGAGCTGAAACTTTGCATGTGGGTGTCAATTGACCTGGGTCAGGTCAAAGAGGGGGCGAGGCCACGATCGGAGATCGTTTCGAGGCCGAAATTGAAAAAAATGAAAACAATGGCCGTTTGGGGCAGAAGGAGGCCTCCGATCGAAAAGGTGTATGGAACGAAAGTTGTTCGCAGCCCGCCAAAATTGGGGTACGGATGAGGTCAGATCCAAAATCGGAGGTCATTTAGCGGCCGAAATCGAGGTCGCCGTTTAATGAGGCACAGGGAGGTCAAGGCCGGTGATTATGGTAGTAGTAGTATGTGATGATTGTGGTAGTAGTGATTGATGATGGTGATTATGGTAGTATAATTTAAACCCGGACAACGCCGGGTACCCCTGCTAGTTTGGATGAAAATCCGTTTGACGGAGATATTCATGACTTGCATTGCTTGTTTTTGTTGTTATTGTTGTTGGTATTGATCAGAAAGGCTTTCCTTTCTTGTCAAACACCTTTTTTCCAACCCGGTTCGGGCAAAGCCATATGCCCCAGTTTCCCCCCCCCCCCCCCTCACTATGGGTCATGCCTTACCTGATCTTTGGCCGCTTGACCAAACCTTTGCAACATTTTGCCACTCGGCTCAACTTTCGACCGTGCGGCTTTTCATCTGAATTTGTTATTGCCCGGTTAAAGATCTTTGTCAAATGTTTGGCCAGATGATTCACCTTGTTATAGCCCTGTCCAACATTTTCCTGCGCCGCCAACCTTTTAACCGCCCTGATCAACATATGGCTTGCTACCCTAACGTTTTGCTGCCAAACCGAAATTTTTGATACTTTTGGCCGTTCAGCTGAATGTTTAACCTAGTCAAATTGTTGGCTGCCCATCCACAATTTTGGGCACCCAGCTTGACTTTTGATCACCTCTATAATCTATTAAACTCCCGGATGAAGAAGGGAGGAATATTGATGTTGATTGATTTGAGAGGAAACTTAGCTGTCAATGAATACATTGGTGTTCGCATGACGAACTGTGTGCGCCTAGTTAATCATTGAACTTGCCTCCTTATATAGAACATGTGTGTGTGTGTGTGTGTGTGTGTGTGTGTGTGTGTGTGTGTGTGTGTTGTGACGTTAACCACTCCGTTAGAACCGCATGGCTTGTCCTACAGTGACTCGCTAGGATCGCCAGGGCAGTGGATGGGGCTACAGTTTATGTATTAGAGTGTGCTTTTTTTCATATGAAAGCTTGTGTCATGGGCAGTCCAGAAAGGCTCTTTGTTTTAACCCATGTCAAGGCTTTATATATTTAATTGTAAAGTATATGTTTTATCATTAACTAGTAATGATGGGATCTGGGAGAGAGAGAGAGAGAGTAGAACAGAGTGAGAGGGAGCGCGCAGTGTTTTTGTCGCGCTCGATGACGTCACGGCTGGCTGCCTCGTGGGGGTTGGTTGAGAGAGGTTCTTCCCATGCTGTTAGCTCCCTTGCGAGTGGCTGGAGGACTTGCAACCGCTTTTTTCCCACCTCGAGCTGGTGCGAGTATATATACAGTTCCTCGCCACTCTCTCCCTCAGATCTGGTTTCTAGAACGCACCCATCTTTTTCACTTGCTACCTGTCCCCTGCTCCATACCTGAGAATCTTTTCCTCTGCCTACCTCTCTCTTTTTTCATATCTTTCACCACCTTGTTATTAATATTATACCCCCTCTGGTTAACTCTGCAAAATCAGCTTCATGCTGGCCAGTTGTATTGTGCGTTAAGGTCTGATATAACCCATGTATGTTAGTTGTTAAGATAAGTGGATCACGAAGCATTGGTTGGCATTTATATTGTTTAGTACTGCTTCCTTTAGTTATTAGTGTTCTGCTGGATTAGATAATGCTAGACTAGGAGTCTAATATTATAAGGTATTGTTTCCTATGAGTGCTGGCTTCAGTTAAAAGCGGCAGGACATACCTGAGAACTGGAGTTGATTGAGTAAATTCTAGTCTGTGTGCCATTGAGAGTAGAGCATGCACGAATGAGGGTTTTTTGCCTATACCATTCTGCACTGTTCTAGTCTCGATTGTTTGTCTTTGAGGTACGCCAGGAGAACGCTTAATACTTCGGTATTAAGGTTTCTCAAGAGAGCTACCCTTCATTATAACGTAATATTTGACGCACAGATTTGAGATTTGCACTAGGCTATGCCGCATGACATGCGCACCAGTATCTCGTATCATTGACTCTAGCTAGACTTTATCAGTCACAGTAGACATTAAGTATATTAACCTAATTACTCTTTTTTTATGCATACCCATTTATGATTACACAAGCATTTCGCAGCCTAGTTTGATGTATTGAGACACAAACGACTTAGGCTCTTTTTGTTGATAGGAATACTGCATTGTCGTGGCGATTATTATTATTGTTGTAGTGTTTAGGATATTCTTGGCTCCGACGGCATTATATATTCTGCCTTTTTGTGTGCATAGCCTGCACGAGCATTGTTCCGCTGCCTGCCTTTTTGGGTTCCATTTCCGATACGAGCATCTTTATAGCATCTAACATTTAAAGAAGATTCCTTGTTAGTGTTGAAGGACTTTAGTGCACTTTCTTTCATGCAGGAGTGCCTGACATTTATTGATTAAAGTAACGTAAGCTGTAACTTCTCTTACCACCTTACTTTGCATACCATAACCAAGCACCTTCGGTTATAGGTAGTAATAGGCTGTTTTCACATAACATTAAGCCTAGAGTAGACGCACATTTATTGAGAGTTTGATAGCCTATTATTGCATATAGAACTCTGTAGAGTATTTGTGTTCTTTGTTCACTGGGAATATACATCAGAGGTTGGAGCTAGCGCTTTCCGTTGTAACATTTATGCCATTACTAGTCCAATGAATAAGAGCCCTGATATATTTGAACCCCAGTCGTAACAAATGGCGACCTTACCTAGGATTTGGTGAACCTACATTTATTAGCAGGGAACATTTGTTGTTTTAGAGAATATTTTGCGGGGATCAGTAAGAATAATTTTTTTTCGCAACATAGTATAGCCCTTGAGTATTTCCGAGAATTTTTGTGTGTATATCGAGGTATAAGAGTTTGGGGTGCTTCTTTTCTGAATATTGTGGTGAAATTTTTTTGTGAGCATCATGTCTTATACCGGATCAGAGGAGAATGGAGACACAGTACGTAATGTCGAGACTGAGGAACAGCAGTATGATGAACGGGTTAATCAGGTGAATTGTGAGGAGGATGCTAGGATATTTTTGCAATGGCCTGTTACTGCCGAGCGGTTGGAGGGTATGGAGCGGTACGGTACGGTCTTCAATGCCTGGCCACAGCTATCGGTCATGCGGGTACTAGCGGCATGACCAGGGATAACTTGATAACGTGTGTACTGGGCAGGGTGACTGGTGAGCGAGATGGGTTGAGTGCTCAGAGCCCTTCGGCCATGCTTCCCCTACACTCGACTCCCAGTAATTTGCCGACCCCGGGTACGCTTCCGCAGTTGGGTGGTGACTGGCAGGGTGGATTGCCCCTGGGGGGACCACCGGTAATTTCAAACATTGTAGCACCTTCACCTCCTCAAGGGTTAACTCCAGAATTATTGCTTCAGCTCGAATTAGCTAAGATCCAGCAGCAAATAGAATTAGCCAAGATAGAAGAGAGAAAAACTATCAGTCAGCAGTCTCAGCACATAGAGCTAGCAAAAATCCAAGCGGATTTAGAGTCGACTAGGTACTGTGCCGACATGGACGTAGAGAAGTCGCGAGTAGAGGCAACGGGACAGCGACTTGGGGCTGGTAACCGTGTTCATGAGCAGTCTCTCTCGCACTTATTGAAACTGGTTCCGGTGTTTGATGAGAGTGGTGTAACAGAATTTTTCACACGCTTTGAGAAGAAGTGCCAGGAACACCAGTGGCCAGAGAATAAATGGGCAGCACTTGTGTCCTCTAGATTAATAGGCAAGGGTCTTAAAGCCTACGATGCGTTACCTTTGAAGTTTTGTATTGTGTACGAGGATCTCAAGGAGGCTGTCCTGAGGGCTTACGAACTGAAACCAGAAACGTACCGTTTGAAGTTCCGGGGTGTAACTAAGGGAAGAGATAGCACCTTTTTGGAACACGCCCGGGACTTGTCCGATGCTATGGGAAACTGGCTCCGATCTGAGAAGGTCACAACATTTGATGAAATTAAGCAGTTAATGATGTTGGAGCAGTTCTTTAAGAGTACGGGCGGTGATCTAACTTTGAACTTGAAGGAGAAAAACCCAAGAACTCTAGTCGAAGCAGCAGAAATGGCTGATCGACGGCTGTCGTTGATAAGGGGTTGCGGGTCCTCACAGAAGTACGATGTAAGTGCTAAGAACCGTTATCCTCCCCCTCCCCGTAACAATGACACATTTAAACAGAAGAGCCATGAAACTAAAACTGAATCCAAACCTTACACCACACCGTATGTGAAAAGTTAGGGGACTTTTACATCACAGTCTAAGCAGAAACCGAAATTTATGTGTTTTAGTTGCCACCAGGAGGGTCATAAGGCAAATGAGTGCCCTAGTCGACCTCCTCCGGCAGCCGTGTCTTTTGCTCACGGCATTGGAGTGTTCAAGAGGACATCGGAGTTTGTTAGAGGCATTTCTTCCGAGGTAAATACACTGCCAGTGCAGAAGGATCCAGAAGGCTTATTCCCTGTCCGTGATGCCTTTAGTGACCACAGGGGACTCGGTTGTGTGGAGTGGGGGGGTAGAAAACATGAGGTGAGAATTTTGCGTGACACTGGGGCATCGCAAACACTGTTGAGAAATTTTACTGGTAAACCTGTCAATACGGCACGGATGGTTGTGGTTCAGGGAGTTAATGCGACAAGGTCATACCCGCTTGTAAGAATGAAGGTGGAAGTTGATGGTGTGACTCGGGACCTGGATGTAGGAATTGTGGAGAAGTTACCTGTTGGGGGCGTCGACCTCCTTCTCGGCAACGACTTTGCGGGACCTACTTCTGAGGCTCCACCCTTGGTCGTTGCCGAGAAGCCGGCCGACGTGAGTAGGGAGGAGCAGGAGTGGGTTGAGAAGTGTCGGGGGCAACCTATGGCATGTGTTGTCACCGGAGATCCTGCATCCAGGGAGTCACATTCTGGTCAACAATCTTTAGATCAGCGGAGGAAGGGTACCGAGAAGGGGTTGGAAGTTGATGCGGTTGAGAGTTTAGTGTCAACTGACCTTCTCGGGGACTCATTATTAGGACCACATTTCGAGTGTGGAGAAGACCCATTAACTGTTCCTGAGAAGGCAGTGGATGGGCTTAAAAAGACGAAAGAGTTGAAGGAGGACAGTGATGCACAGTCAGGAGATGTAGCAACAAGGTACCCTGACGCGTACCCTATGAGAAATGGGTCGGCGAAGACGGTGGTCCGAAGCTTGCTAGTGTATTTTTCCCGGTATGGTTACCCGCAGGGGCTTCAGTCAGTCCAGGGACCCAACTTCACTTCTAGCCTCTTTGTCCAAGCAATGCCGCAGCATGGGATTGTTGGGGTTGTGTCATCTGCGTATCATCCGGAGAGCCAGGGTGTGTTAGAGCGATGGCACTCAGCCTTGAAATCTGTGCTTCATTGTTGTTACTTTGAGAGTGGGAAGGATTGGGATCTTGGCCTGCCATGTGTTTTGTTTGCTGTACGGGAGGTACCTGGGGAGAGTTTGGGATTCAGCCCTAATGAGCTCGTCTTTGGACACCGTGTCAGAGGGCCTCTCCATATGGTTGAAGAAGTATGGGAGGGCGCAGAAAAACCTTGTTCTATGCTCAAGTGTGTCCTCAACAGTCGAGAACGGATGTTGCGCAGTCTGGAGTTGGCTGGCCGTAATTTGACTAGCTCTCAGGCCCTCGTGAAGGACAGGTACGACCTCAAGGTTGAACTCAGGGAGTTTCACGTGGGTCAGGAGGTGTTGATTCTACTGCCCCTTGTAGGTCACCCCTTATCCGCGAAGTACACTGGTCCTTATAGGGTGGTGGAGGAGCTATCGGCCCTGGTTTACTTGGTAGCCACTCCAGACAGACGGAAGCGCAATCAGTTATGTCATGTTAATCCCATGAAGGAGTATGGGAGGCACCCCCCTGAGCCTCTCACTGTGCCTGTGATGACGTTTAGCAGTCAAGGTGGAGAAGGAGAACGGGACAGTCAAGCTCAGGTGGAGGATAACTGGAAGGATAAGAAGTTCAAATGGGCGCCTGAGTGTGAGAAGGTGTTTAGAGAAGTAAAACACCTGTTGTGCACTCACCCGATCCTCAGGGCCCCTGACTTTAGCCTACCTTTCCAACTAGCAACGGAGGCTAGTGGTGTGGGGGCTGGTGCCGTCCTTGTGGAAAAGGACGATGATGGGCTGGAGCATCCTGTTAGTTTCTGCTCGGAGAAGTACAATTCGGCCCAGGGGAGCTGCTCTGTTGTCGAGGAGGAGCTGCTGGCGGTTGTACTTGCTCTGAGGCATTTCGAGGTCTGTGTTCCAGCCTATGGTCCGGTCGTTGTAGTTTACCCAGATCATCACCCTCTCAAGTTCTTGGACCAGTTTCACAATCGGAATATGAGGCTGACCAGGTGGTCACTAAGGTTATTGGTATATAACCTGGACATACGCCATATTGCCGGTTGTGACAACGTGGTTGCAGATGGTCGTTCAAGGGTATATGATCCTGGGTAGATTGACACACGGGTAGCCTCCTGCTTTAGTTTGAATGGTATTTTGCGCTTGGTGCTTGTTGGCTCGCGGTTGTAGCCCAGCGTATTGGGTCGTAAAGCAGGAGTTGAGCGTTTGGTATAGAAGAAAAAACTAGGCTTGCCCCTATAGTGCAGCCGAAATAAACAAATTATAAACATAAAAATCAAATAAAAACTTTCTTTGATAGTTGAATTTTTTCAGTATGTTATAGCAGTAATTCTGAGTTGCACTCCTCTCAGAATGCTGGGCTAGAGAAGCTCGCTCTTGAGGAGCATAACTACATATAATTTAACCTATTGTGTTGGGAGGGTTATAATTTTGAAAAAATGTTTTGTTGAAGAACTGTGCCATATATTTTACTGCCGCTGGGTGATGGGAAGTGGAGATATAGCATGGGTTCTTACCATCAGATTTTTATGAGCCTTAGGGCCTCTGAGAAAAATCTTGGGGGGGGGGGGGTGACGTTAACCACTCCGTTAGAACCGCATGGCTTGTCCTACAGTGACTCGCTAGGATCGCCAGGGCAGTGGATGGGGCTACAGTTTATGTATTAGAGTGTGCTTTATTTCATATGAAAGCTCGTGTCATGGGCAGTCCAGAAAGGCTCTTTGTTTTCACCCATGTCAAGGCTTTATATATTTAATTGTAAAGTATATGTTTTATCATTAACTAGTAATGATGGGATCTGGGAGAGAGAGAGAGAGTAGAACAGAGTGAGAGGGAGCGCGCAGTGTTTTTGTCCCGCTCGATGACGTCACGGTTGGCTGCCTCGTGGGGGTTGGTTGAGAGAGGTTCTTCCCATGCTGTTAGCTCCCTTGCGAGTGGCTGGAGGACTTGCAACCGCTTTTTTTCCCACGCAGCTCGAGCTGGTGCGAGTATATATACAGTTCCTCGCCACTCTCTCCCTCAGATCTGGTTTCTAGAACGCACCCATCTTTTTCACTTGCTACCTGTCCCCTGCTCCGTACCTGAGAATCTTTTCCTCTGCCTACCTCTCTCTTTTTTCATATCTTTCACCACCTTGTTATTAATATTATACCCCCTCTGGTTAACTCTGCAAAATCAGCTTCATGCTGGCCAGTTGTATTGTGCGTTAAGGTCTGATATAACCCATGTATGTTAGTTGTTAAGATAAGTGGATCACGAAGCATTGGTTGGCATTTATATTGTTTAGTACTGCTTCCTTTAGTTATTAGTGTTCTGCTGGATTAGATAATGCTAGACTAGGAGTCTGATATTATAAGGTATTGTTTCCTATGAGTGCTGGCTTCAGTTAAAAGCGGCAGGACATACCTGAGAACTGGAGTTGATTGAGTAAATTCTAGTCTGTGTGCCATTGAGAGTAGAGCATGCACGAATGAGGGTTTTTTGCCTATACCATTCTGCACTGTTCTAGTCTCGATTGTTTGTCTTTGAGGTACGCCAGGAGAACGCTTAATACTTCGGTATTAAGGTTTCTCAAGAGAGCTACCCTTCATTATAACGTAATATTTGACGCACAGATTTGAGATTTGCACTAGGCTATGCCGCATGACATGCGCACCAGTATCTCGTATCATTGACTCTAGCTAGACTTTATCAGTCACAGTAGACATTAAGTATATTAACCTAATTACTCTTTTTTTATGCATACCCATTTATGATTACATAAGCATTTCGCAGCCTAGTTTGATGTATTGAGACACAAACGACTTAGGCTCTTTTTGTTGATAGGAATACTGCATTGTCGTGGCGATTATTATTATTGTTGTAGTGTTTAGGATATTCTTGGCTCCGACGGCATTATATATTCTGCCTTTTTGTGTGCATAGCCTGCACGAGCATTGTTCCGCTGCCTGCCTTTTTGGGTTCCATTTCCGATACGAGCATCTTTATAGCATCTAACATTTAAAGAAGATTCCTTGTTAGTGTTGAAGGACTTTAGTGCACTTTCTTTCATGCAGGAGTGCCTGACATTTATTGATTAAAGTAACGTAAGCTGTAACTTCTCTTACCACCTTACTTTGCATACCATAACCAAGCACCTTCGGTTATAGGTAGTAATAGGCTGTTTTCACATAACATTAAGCCTAGAGTAGACGCACATTTATTGAGAGTTTGATAGCCTATTATTGCATATAGAACTCTGTAGAGTATTTGTGTTCTTTGTTCACTGGGAATATACATCAGAGGTTGGAGCTAGCGCTTTCCGTTGTAACATTTATGCCATTACTAGTCCAATGAATAAGAGCCCTGATATATTTGAACCCCAGTCGTAACAAATGGCGACCTTACCTAGGATTTGGTGAACCTACATTTATTAGCAGGGAACATTTGTTGTTTTAGAGAATATTTTGCGGGGATCAGTAAGAATAATTTTTTTTCGCAACATAGTATAGCCCTTGAGTATTTCCGAGAATTTTTGTGTGTATATCGAGGTATAAGAGTTTGGGGTGCTTCTTTTCTGAATATTGTGGTGAAATTTTTTTGTGAGCATCATGTCTTATACCGGATCAGAGGAGAATGGAGACACAGTACGTAATGTCGAGACTGAGGAACAGCAGTATGATGAACGGGTTAATCAGGTGAATTGTGAGGAGGATGCTAGGATATTTTTGCAATGGCCTGTTACTGCCGAGCGGTTGGAGGGTATGGAGCGGTACGGTACGGTCTTCAATGCCTGGCCACAGCTATCGGTCATGCGGGTACTAGCGGCATGACCAGGGATAACTTGATAACGTGTGTACTGGGCAGGGTGACTGGTGAGCGAGATGGGTTGAGTGCTCAGAGCCCTTCGGCCATGCTTCCCCTACACTCGACTCCCAGTAATTTGCCGACCCCGGGTACGCTTCCGCAGTTGGGTGGTGACTGGCAGGGTGGATTGCCCCTGGGGGGACCACCGGTAATTTCAAACATTGTAGCACCTTCACCTCCTCAAGGGTTAACTCCAGAATTATTGCTTCAGCTCGAATTAGCTAAGATCCAGCAGCAAATAGAATTAGCCAAGATAGAAGAGAGAAAAACTATCAGTCAGCAGTCTCAGCACATAGAGCTAGCAAAAATCCAAGCGGATTTAGAGTCGACTAGGTACTGTGCCGACATGGACGTAGAGAAGTCGCGAGTAGAGGCAACGGGACAGCGACTTGGGGCTGGTAACCGTGTTCATGAGCAGTCTCTCTCGCACTTATTGAAACTGGTTCCGGTGTTTGATGAGAGTGGTGTAACAGAATTTTTCACACGCTTTGAGAAGAAGTGCCAGGAACACCAGTGGCCAGAGAATAAATGGGCAGCACTTGTGTCCTCTAGATTAATAGGCAAGGGTCTTAAAGCCTACGATGCGTTACCTTTGAAGTTTTGTATTGTGTACGAGGATCTCAAGGAGGCTGTCCTGAGGGCTTACGAACTGAAACCAGAAACGTACCGTTTGAAGTTCCGGGGTGTAACTAAGGGAAGAGATAGCACCTTTTTGGAACACGCCCGGGACTTGTCCGATGCTATGGGAAACTGGCTCCGATCTGAGAAGGTCACAACATTTGATGAAATTGAGCAGTTAATGATGTTGGAGCAGTTCTTTAAGAGTACGGGCGGTGATCTAACTTTGAACTTGAAGGAGAAAAACCCAAGAACTCTAGTCGAAGCAGCAGAAATGGCTGATCGACGGCTGTCGTTGATAAGGGGTTGCGGGTCCTCACAGAAGTACGATGTAAGTGCTAAGAACCGTTATCCTCCCCCTCCCCGTAACAATGACACATTTAAACAGAAGAGCCATGAAACTAAAACTGAATCCAAACCTTACACCACACCGTATGTGAAAAGTCAGGGGACTTTTACATCACAGTCTAAGCAGAAACCGAAATTTATGTGTTTTAGTTGCCACCAGGAGGGTCATAAGGCAAATGAGTGCCCTAGTCGACCTCCTCCGGCAGCCGTGTCTTTTGCTCACGGCATTGGAGTGTTCAAGAGGACATCGGAGTTTGTTAGAGGCATTTCTTCCGAGGTAAATACACTGCCAGTGCAGAAGGATCCAGAAGGCTTATTCCCTGTCCGTGATGCCTTTAGTGACCACAGGGGACTCGGTTGTGTGGAGTGGGGGGGTAGAAAACATGAGGTGAGAATTTTGCGTGACACTGGGGCATCGCAAACACTGTTGAGAAATTTTACTGGTAAACCTGTCAATACGGCACGGATGGTTGTGGTTCAGGGAGTTAATGCGACAAGGTCATACCCGCTTGTAAGAATGAAGGTGGAAGTTGATGGTGTGACTCGGGACCTGGATGTAGGAATTGTGGAGAAGTTACCTGTTGGGGGCGTCGACCTCCTTCTCGGCAACGACTTTGCGGGACCTACTTCTGAGGCTCCACCCTTGGTCGTTGCCGAGAAGCCGGCCGACGTGAGTAGGGAGGAGCAGGAGTGGGTTGAGAAGTGTCGGGGGCAACCTATGGCATGTGTTGTCACCGGAGATCCTGCATCCAGGGAGTCACATTCTGGTCAACAATCTTTAGATCAGCGGAGGAAGGGTACCGAGAAGGGGTTGGAAGTTGATGCGGTTGAGAGTTTAGTGTCAACTGACCTTCTCGGGGACTCATTATTAGGACCACATTTCGAGTGTGGAGAAGACCCATTAACTGTTCCTGAGAAGGCAGTGGATGGGCTTAAAAAGACGAAAGAGTTGAAGGAGGACAGTGATGCACAGTCAGGAGATGTAGCAACAAGGTACCCTGACGCGTACCCTATGAGAAATGGGTCGGCGAAGACGGTGGTCCGAAGCTTGCTAGTGTATTTTTCCCGGTATGGTTACCCGCAGGGGCTTCAGTCAGTCCAGGGACCCAACTTCACTTCTAGCCTCTTTGTCCAAGCAATGCCGCAGCATGGGATTGTTGGGGTTGTGTCATCTGCGTATCATCCGGAGAGCCAGGGTGTGTTAGAGCGATGGCACTCAGCCTTGAAATCTGTGCTTCATTGTTGTTACTTTGAGAGTGGGAAGGATTGGGATCTTGGCCTGCCATGTGTTTTGTTTGCTGTACGGGAGGTACCTGGGGAGAGTTTGGGATTCAGCCCTAATGAGCTCGTCTTTGGACACCGTGTCAGAGGGCCTCTCCATATGGTTGAAGAAGTATGGGAGGGCGCAGAAAAACCTTGTTCTATGCTCAAGTGTGTCCTCAACAGTCGAGAACGGATGTTGCGCAGTCTGGAGTTGGCTGGCCGTAATTTGACTAGCTCTCAGGCCCTCGTGAAGGACAGGTACGACCTCAAGGTTGAACTCAGGGAGTTTCACGTGGGTCAGGAGGTGTTGATTCTACTGCCCCTTGTAGGTCACCCCTTATCCGCGAAGTACACTGGTCCTTATAGGGTGGTGGAGGAGCTATCGGCCCTGGTTTACTTGGTAGCCACTCCAGACAGACGGAAGCGCAATCAGTTATGTCATGTTAATCCCATGAAGGAGTATGGGAGGCACCCCCCTGAGCCTCTCACTGTGCCTGTGATGACGTTTAGCAGTCAAGGTGGAGAAGGAGAACGGGACAGTCAAGCTCAGGTGGAGGATAACTGGAAGGATAAGAAGTTCAAATGGGCGCCTGAGTGTGAGAAGGTGTTTAGAGAAGTAAAACACCTGTTGTGCACTCACCCGATCCTCAGGGCCCCTGACTTTAGCCTACCTTTCCAACTAGCAACGGAGGCTAGTGGTGTGGGGGCTGGTGCCGTCCTTGTGGAAAAGGACGATGATGGGCTGGAGCATCCTGTTAGTTTCTGCTCGGAGAAGTACAATTCGGCCCAGGGGAGCTGCTCTGTTGTCGAGGAGGAGCTGCTGGCGGTTGTACTTGCTCTGAGGCATTTCGAGGTCTGTGTTCCAGCCTATGGTCCGGTCGTTGTAGTTTACCCAGATCATCACCCTCTCAAGTTCTTGGACCAGTTTCACAATCGGAATATGAGGCTGACCAGGTGGTCACTAAGGTTATTGGTATATAACCTGGACATACGCCATATTGCCGGTTGTGACAACGTGGTTGCAGATGGTCGTTCAAGGGTATATGATCCTGGGTAGATTGACACACGGGTAGCCTCCTGCTTTAGTTTGAATGGTATTTTGCGCTTGGTGCTTGTTGGCTCGCGGTTGTAGCCCAGCGTATTGGGTCGTAAAGCAGGAGTTGAGCGTTTGGTATAGAAGAAAAAACTAGGCTTGCCCCTATAGTGCAGCCGAAATAAACAAATTATAAACATAAAAATCAAATAAAAACTTTCTTTGATAGTTGAATTTTTTCAGTATGTTATAGCAGTAATTCTGAGTTGCACTCCTCTCAGAATGCTGGGCTAGAGAAGCTCGCTCTTGAGGAGCATAACTACATATAATTTAACCTATTGTGTTGGGAGGGTTATAATTTTGAAAAAATGTTTTGTTGAAGAACTGTGCCATATATTTTACTGCCGCTGGGTGATGGGAAGTGGAGATATAGCATGGGTTCTTACCATCAGATTTTTATGAGCCTTAGGGCCTCTGAGAAAAATCTTGGGGGGGGGGGGGTGTGACGTTAACCACTCCGTTAGAACCGCATGGCTTGTCCTACAGTGACTCGCTAGGATCGCCAGGGCAGTGGATGGGGCTACAGTTTATGTATTAGAGTGTGCTTTATTTCATATGAAAGCTCGTGTCATGGGCAGTCCAGAAAGGCTCTTTGTTTTCACCCATGTCAAGGCTTTATATATTTAATTGTAAAGTATATGTTTTATCATTAACTAGTAATGATGGGATCTGGGAGAGAGAGAGAGAGTAGAACAGAGTGAGAGGGAGCGCGCAGTGTTTTTGTCCCGCTCGATGACGTCACGGTTGGCTGCCTCGTGGGGGTTGGTTGAGAGAGGTTCTTCCCATGCTGTTAGCTCCCTTGCGAGTGGCTGGAGGACTTGCAACCGCTTTTTTTCCCACGCAGCTCGAGCTGGTGCGAGTATATATACAGTTCCTCGCCACTCTCTCCCTCAGATCTGGTTTCTAGAACGCACCCATCTTTTTCACTTGCTACCTGTCCCCTGCTCCGTACCTGAGAATCTTTTCCTCTGCCTACCTCTCTCTTTTTTCATATCTTTCACCACCTTGTTATTAATATTATACCCCCTCTGGTTAACTCTGCAAAATCAGCTTCATGCTGGCCAGTTGTATTGTGCGTTAAGGTCTGATATAACCCATGTATGTTAGTTGTTAAGATAAGTGGATCACGAAGCATTGGTTGGCATTTATATTGTTTAGTACTGCTTCCTTTAGTTATTAGTGTTCTGCTGGATTAGATAATGCTAGACTAGGAGTCTGATATTATAAGGTATTGTTTCCTATGAGTGCTGGCTTCAGTTAAAAGCGGCAGGACATACCTGAGAACTGGAGTTGATTGAGTAAATTCTAGTCTGTGTGCCATTGAGAGTAGAGCATGCACGAATGAGGGTTTTTTGCCTATACCATTCTGCACTGTTCTAGTCTCGATTGTTTGTCTTTGAGGTACGCCAGGAGAACGCTTAATACTTCGGTATTAAGGTTTCTCAAGAGAGCTACCCTTCATTATAACGTAATATTTGACGCACAGACTTGAGATTTGCACTAGGCTATGCCGCATGACATGCGCACCAGTATCTCGTATCATTGACTCTAGCTAGACTTTATCAGTCACAGTAGACATTAAGTATATTAACCTAATTACTCTTTTTATGCATACCCATTTATGATTACACAAGCATTTCGCAGCCTAGTTTGATGTATTGAGACACAAACGACTTAGGCTCTTTTTGTTGATAGGAATACTGCATTGTCGTGGCGATTATTATTATTGTTGTAGTGTTTAGGATATTCTTGGCTCCGACGGCATTATATATTCTGCCTTTTTGTGTGCATAGCCTGCACGAGCATTGTTCCGCTGCCTGCCTTTTTGGGTTCCATTTCCGATACGAGCATCTTTATAGCATCTAACATTTAAAGAAGATTCCTTGTTAGTGTTGAAGGACTTTAGTGCACTTTCTTTCATGCAGGAGTGCCTGACATTTATTGATTAAAGTAACGTAAGCTGTAACTTCTCTTACCACCTTACTTTGCATACCATAACCAAGCACCTTCGGTTATAGGTAGTAATAGGCTGTTTTCACATAACATTAAGCCTAGAGTAGACGCACATTTATTGAGAGTTTGATAGCCTATTATTGCATATAGAACTCTGTAGAGTATTTGTGTTCTTTGTTCACTGGGAATATACATCAGAGGTTGGAGCTAGCGCTTTCCGTTGTAACATTTATGCCATTACTAGTCCAATGAATAAGAGCCCTGATATATTTGAACCCCAGTCGTAAGAGTGTGTGTGTGTGTGCGCATATTTCCACAACCTTCGACTCAAAACCCAAACCTACTCCACCCCCTTGTCACTGATAGCAAACACCTCTCTCCCCCGGTCACCAAATTTTTTACTGACGGTGAAGCACGAGAAGCAGAAGCAGCAACAGCACTAACAGCAACAGAAACAACAGCAACAGCAGCAACGAGAGCCGAGCAAGTCCCCCTGCATTGGTCATATTGCTTTGGCGTTGAATTGGAGGGGGTGATTTTTTGGACAGAATCGAAGACTTTTTTTTTTTTTTTTTTTTTTTTTCCATCGTGAGGGGGAAGGCGCTTGTGTTTTGCAATATCGTTGATGCATTGTTTTTGTCACCCCCCCCCTCCCCCCCCCCCCACCCCCACCCCATTCACCGACAGTCGTACCATGCATCCGCCTCGTACCCCCCACCCCACCCCCTTGCCTCAGCCCCCCTTTAGGTTCGTTAGTGCCTTTGTGTGAGGGAGTTAGTGTTGCAGAGGCTCCGTAATGGTGATGGTGGAAAGGGCAGGTGCTTAAGTTCTCTGTCCAACCTCTCTGATCATGTCCAAGGCGAGGGGGGAGCATGGCTAAAGGGCCGAGGGGTGAAGGGGGAATGTCCGGTTAAGGGGTGGGTGGGTGAATGGGGAAGATCCGGTTGAGAGGGGATCGGAAAGGGGATGTTCGGTTGAGGTGGGTGTATTGGAATGTCTGGTTGAGGTGGGTGTATCGGTATTTCTGGTTAAGGTGTGAGTTGGCAAAGGGATGTCCGTTTGAGGGGAGGTCAGATATGGGAATGTCCGGTTGAGGTGGGAATCTGAAAGGTACATCCGGTTGAGGTGGGAGTCTGAAAAAGGTACATCCGGTTGAGGTGGGAGTCTGAAAAGGGAATGTCCGGTTGAGGTGGGAGTCTGAAAAGGGAATGTCCGGTTGAGGTGAGAGTCGGAAAATGGTATATCCGGTTGAGATGGGACTCGGAAAATGGTATATCCGGTTGAGGTGGATGTCCAGTGGGAGTGGGAAGAGCGACCGGTGACTTAATTAAATTATATGTATGTTTATAGATTTTTTTTTACGCCTGACGAATTCAAGCTTGGCCACCTTTGATTTGATAACTTAAGGGAGCCCACCTCGCTTGTTTTCTCTTTCTCTCCCTCTCTATTTGGCTTGTATCCATTCGGCCCCATTCAGCCTACTATTAAGACGTTTACCCCCATCCGGGTGTCAATATTTTCCTGGCGTGCGGTAGCGAGCCAGCATATTCCGGTATATGTATTTTTTTTTTTTTACAGCAAGCTAAATTTGTACATTTTTCGATAGCAAAATGTCTCTGGCGAAGCCGTATTTCTTCATACAATGTTGGCTCGCTATCGCTCGCCAGGAAGAAATCGACACCTGGATGGGGATAAACGTCTTAAAACAGTTGGCTGAATGGGGCCGAATGCATACAAGCCAGGGAAAGAGAGAAAAGGAGACCGGTGACCCCCCTTAATTTGAGTTTATAGGCTGATGGCACTGTGCCTGAGTAAAGCATGGTTCACACATAGACGAGTTGGTGCCCCAATCCAACAGGAGTGACACTCGTCAATTATCGGCGTTGCTGGAGGCCGATTACTACACGAGTAGTAACCGATCCCGAGTCAACACGAGTGTAACACGAGTCAATACAAGTCAACACGTGTTCATTCAAGAGTCCGCATGAGTAACGGAGAGTCATCATGAGTGTAACACGAACCCAACACGTGTGGCATAAATTTTAAAGATAACGGTTAAATTCCGGGGTACGAAAACAAAGAGTCGGTACGAGTCAACATGAGTCAACAAGAGTGTAACAAGAGTCAACAAGAGTGTAACTAGAGTCAACAAGAGTGTAACAAGAGTCAACAAGATTGTAATAAGAGTCACAATGAGTGCTCCCAAGAGTGGCCCCCATTGTGCAGGTGCCTGATTCACCCAAGAGTGTAACAAGAGTCAACACGAGTCACAAAGAGTTATGCAGAGTTCAACAAGAGTCAACACGAGTCACGAAGAGTCAACACGAGTCCACATGTATGTCCTTCGGACTCGTGACTGGGACAAGAAATTTCATGCGTGTATGACATTTTTGGGCCACGTGGCGAGTACCCAGGACACACCCCGATACACGGAGAGTCTACACGAGTGTAACACGAGTCTACACGAGTGTAACACGAGTCTACACGAGTGTTGCAGAGTATTGACGAGTCATTGCCGAATAGCAAAATTTCATCACTCGTGTTGGACTATGTGTGAACCATGCTTAACATATATCTGTTTCAACAACTACTACAAGAGCTATATTACACAGTGCCATAAGCCAATTAGCTAAACAAAAATAAGGGTTCTCTAACTAAATGTGAACAGGTGCAAATTCCTCAGGTTCAATGCAAAATAGACTAGGTCCTGTAATTCCATGAACGTTATTAATTCTTGAGTCATTGATCTAAACCTTCGTAGAATGCTTGGGTATACATTATCGTTGCTTGTATTTTATATTTTCATTTATTTGAATGGAACTAATGAGATTGTTATGCAAACATAGCTGTCGTAGAATTAATTATTTAATATTGTGCTGATTGGAGATGTTCGATGATGCATCAAAAATTATGTGTCGGGATGTATCGATCCAGTGGTCGTGTGGTTAACTGGTCAACAAATACCCCCATCATTTATGTTTTGTGGGAATATTTTTTGAAGCGCCAGAATTAAGAGTTATCCTCTCAACCCAACATAGCAGGTAACCCAATCACGGGACCATTTTTTGTGAATCAGGCCTACCCTCACATCAAAAATCCGATCGATCACAGTCCACTTATTGAGGTGCTCGCAAGTGCTGGCACATCCAGGTATCAGTGTCATAATACAATACTGTAGATTACCCGATATATTACTGGTCAACAGACTAGTACTGACCTATAGCGCTGGAATGAGGTTGGTGTGATGAATGGGACAGATAATGCTTTGCTATTTATTGCTAATATTCATCCAAAAAAATCGTACATATGCCGATGCCGCATATTGGATTACATTAAGTATTGTTGAATGAGGTTAAGTGATATTTGAGTAAGCTGATTTAGTGAAGATTTATCAAAATTACTGATATATCAGAGATAAACACCTCGTCTGACGCCCGCTGCTGGAGTCCAAGACTGGTTGATTTGTACCATATTATGACCATTAGTCTGAACCATTAGTAAAATTGAATGAAAATAATATTTTGGCTGAATGAAATATGTTGTGATAACGTGTCTTCATGAAAATGGTTGAAGAGGTTGATATGTTTATTCTAATTTAATGTTCACATGAGGATTCTAAGACAAAACGACACATTAGGCAATTTATCCTGGTTCAAGTGTCGATTTAGATATATATATTGTTTATTTTCACCTGTTTCAGCTCTATGGAGGATGACTCTTTAGGTCATCCATAATGTTTCACCTCATTACTATATAATCTCCAAATTAACCCATATGGTGCAGGCATATTTCCGCCATGTTAGGGCTCATTTAGGCACTCCTGATTGATTAGGCAAAAGTCTGCATGAAATGAAATATATTCAGCCAAACATTAGAAGAAAATAGCTTTAAAATGACACCAAACGAGCTTCGTAGCTCGCGGGCTTCACCCGCAGGGCTACCTTAGACATTCGCTAAAATTAGTAATTATCGCTAATGTCGCGTTACATTTGTCTTTGGCAGCGCTGTATATCTCACGAGAGTATGCCTCAGAGTCCTTAGTGCCGCGGCCGGATGGCTGGAGGAAGGACGTGTGGCCTGTCGTGCTCCCGCTCCCTCCCACTCGATTCTGCAGGCTTTAAAAGGCTTTAAAAGCCTGTAAACTGCTGTAAATTGACATAACGTTCCGGAACTCTCCTGCAACCAATGGGTTAATGATGCAAAACATGATGGGGGACCTAAAGAGCCATCCTCCATGGAACTCAAACTGGTGAAATTATGCAAATGATATACAAGACGGATTCAAACTGTGATTAATGTAATTATTGGATAGAAATGTGTAGTGACGTTAGACGTAGTAATGTGTTATTGCTGAAAGAAGAATGATATAACTTTAAAAGGGAAAGAGTGTATGGTAACTCTGGCTGATGTAAAATTTCACCTACAAAAGAAGTGTGATGATAGAGGATTCAAAATAATGACATTTATGTATGTATGTATATACTGTATATATATATATATATATATATATATATATATATATATATTTTCTTTCAGGCAGGTGAGATTAAAATAATAGGCACAGTTTGCATTATTGAGTTTTTTATCAATAAAAAACTCAATAATGCAAACTGTGCCTATTATTTTAATCTCACCTGCCTGAAAGAAAATATCCTCCCTGGCTACACTAATATCAAAATATATATATATATATATATATATATATATATATATATATATATATATATATATATATAGGTACCCCCTCCCATTATAGCTGGGGGAGAGGAGAGGTTATGTCCGGTGATATTCAGATAAGATATTTCAATGTTATATCCTGTTATTTTAGAAGGTGAATGCTAATGATGTTGGGAGTGTCAGGAGATGTTGTTAGGGCATGTTCTGTGATGTTAGTAGGTGATGTCTGGTAATGTTCAAAGACGATATTCAATTATTGTGTTGGGAGGGTTGTGTCAGGTGTGATGTAGGGTGATGTTCGAAGGGCAAGCAAAGTCATGTTGATTGTTATGTCAGGTGATGTTGGTAGGGGATGACAGTTGCTATTGGTAGAGGATGCTAGATGTTGGTAAGAGATATATAGTGATGTTAGTAGGGAATGTCAGGTAATCTTGGTAGGGGATATTAGGTGATGCTGTAAGGAATGTTTACTGAAGTTGGTAGGGGATGACAGGTGATGTTGGTAGAAGATGTCAGGTGATGTTGGTAGGGGATGTTTAGTGATGGTAGGGGATGTTGGTAGGGGATGTTAAGTGATGTAGGGGATGACAGGTGATGTTGGTAGGGGATGACAGGTGATGTTGGTAGGGGATGACAGGTGATGTTGTAGGGGATGACAGGTGATGGTAGGGGATGACAAGTGATGTTGGTAGAGGATGACAAGTGATGTTGGTAGAGGATGACAGGTGATGTTGGTAGGGGATGACAGGTGATGTTGGTAGAGGATGACAAGTGATGTTGGTAGGGAATGACAGGTGATGTTGGTAGAGGATGACAAGTGATGTTGGTAGGTGATGTTAGGTAATGTGAGTAGGAAAAGTCACGTGGTTATGTGGTGTGGTTAGGAAACATCTGGTGATACTGGTACAAAATGTATGGTGAAGTTGGTAGGGAATGTCAGGTGTTTTTGGAAAATGATGCTAAGTGATGTTAGTTGTAAATATTTGGTGATGTTAGTAGCACCGTAAGTGTCTGGTGATGTTGGTAGCAAATTTCTAGTGATGTTTTGTTTTTTCAGATGTACAAAAGGCAAAGCTGCCTGCAGCAAGTCCCTCCCCCCTAGGGTGAACGAGTGGCGGAGACAAATTCAAGGTACGTTGGAGGTAATTTAGTTGTGTTGGAAAGAAGTGTGGTGTGCTTGTTACGCTTAGTGAAATTAATAGGAGTAGGGTGTTTTTTAGAGTTATCTGGATTACTCTGTGTGGATGAGGCACACATAACGGTGGGGGAAGCCAGGCAAATGAAACAGAAGTTCCAGCAACTCTTTATCATATGCATATGTGGCCTCCCCTGGGTAATGCCCTGTTCGACTGGTGCCTACAATCTCTACAAATAGTTAGTAGTAACTGTCTAGTTATTTAGATAACAAGTGTCTGTTGTGTTATCAGTATATATGCCTGGTGATGTTAGTAGCAAATACCTGGGGTTGTTAGTAGTATATGCCTGGTGATGTTAGTAGCAAATACCTGGGGGTGTTAGTAGTAAATGCCTGGTGATGTTAGTAGCAAGTACCTGGGGGTGTTAGTAGTAAATGCCTGATGTTAGTAGCAAATACCTGGGGGTGTTAGTAGTAAATGCCTGGTGATGTTAGTAGCAAATACCTGGGGGTGTTAGTAGTAAATGCCTGGTGATGTTAGTAGCAAGGTACCTGGGGGTGTTAGTAGTAAATGCCTGGTGATGTTAGTAGCAAATACCTGGGGGTGTTAGTAGTAAATGCCTGGTGATGTTAGTAGCAAATACCTGGGGGTGTTAGTAGTAAATGCCTGGTGATGTTAGTAGCAAATACCTGGGGGTGTATAGTAGCAAATACCTGGGGGTGTTAGTAGTAAATGCCTGGTGATGTTAGTAGCAAATACCTGGGGGTGTTAGTAGCAAATACCTGGGGGTGTTAGTAGCAAATACCTGGTGATGTTAGTAGTAAATGTCTGGTGATGTTAGTAGCAAATACCTGGGGGTGTTAGTAGTAAATGCCTGGTGATGTTAGTAGCAAATACCTGAGGGTGTTAGTAGTAAATGCCTGGTGATGTTAGTAGCAAATACCTGGGGGTGTTAGTAGTATAAGTCTGGTAATGTTAGTAGCAAATACCTGGGGGTGTTAGTAGTATAAGTCTGGTAATGTTAGTAGCAAATACCTGGGGGTGTTAGTAGTATAAGTCTGGTGATGTTAGTTGCAAATACCTGCTGGTGTTAGTAGTATATGTCTGGTAATGTTAGTAGCAAATACCTGGGGGTGTTAGTAGTATAAGTCTGGTAATGTTAGTAGCAAATACCTGGGGGTGTTAGTAGTATATGTCTGGTAATGTTAGTAGCAAATACCTGGGGATGTTAGTAGTATAAGTCTGGTAATGTTAGTAGCAAATACCTGGGGGTGTTAGTAGTATATGTCTGGTAATGTTAGTAGCAAATACCTGGGAGTGTTAGTAGTATATGTCTGGTGATGTTAGTAGCAAATACCTGGGGGTGTTAGTAGTAAATGCCTGGTGGTGTTAGTAGCAAATACCTGGGGGTGTTAGTAGTATATGTCTGGTGGTGTTAGTAGCAAATACCTGGGGGTGTTAATAGTATATGTCTGGTGATGTTAGTAGCAAATACCTGGGGGTGTTAGTAGTATATGTCTGGTAATGTTAGTAGCAAATACCTGGGGGTGTTAGTAGTATAAGTCTGGTGATGTTAGTAGCAAATACTGGGGGTGTTAGTAGTATAAGTCTGGTGATGTTAGTAGCAAATACCTGGGGGTGTTAGTAGTATATGTCTGGTGATGTTAGTAGCAAATACCTCGGAATGTTAGTAGTAAATGTTTGGTGATGTTAGTAGAATGTTTGAAGTTGATATGGGATGTGAGGTGATGATAATAGAGGATAATTGGAAATGTTGTGAGCAATATATGATGATTTGGGAAGAAATCTGATAACCAATATGCTGAAATATTAGAAGACATATTAAACTAGATTAATTGTTGTGTGATATTGTGTATTAGAAGGCATTTTAAACTAGATTAATTGTTGTGTGATATTGTGTATTAGAAGACATTTTAAACTAGATTAATTGTTGTGTGATATTGTGTATTAGAAGGCATTTTAAACTAGATTAATTGTTGTGTGATATTGTGTATTAGAAGGCATTTTAAACTAGATTAATTGTTGTGTGATATTGTTTATTAGAAGGCATTTGGTGACCCACAAGTTGAAATTTCACACAAAACAAAGTGTCTTTATCTGAAGAGATTATTTTCTGTACGGGTATATTTCGCTACCATGCATGCAGTAATACAGGACAATCCCTACACATTATTTACTAGGGTACTTTAAGTCACGGCAGCTAGCAAATGCAAAGACCGTTACATCAAAAATGATTGAAGTGGTATTGCATGAATAAGGTTATATTAATATACACAACATATTAGTAATATTCATCTTGATAATATAACGACTGACTCGCTTAGATTATATCTTACTAATAATATGTAATTATCACATTCTAATGCGAAGAAGAGAACCAAGTATGCATGCTATTTCACCATGTTAATAGAATTACGATTAACTTGTAGGAATGATATAATGATGAAAGTAATATATTAAGGAGCGTGGAGTATACTTATTATTATTTTTATCTCCTGGGTGACCTGGATGTGTGAGAGTTTGTGTTTTTTATCTGTGTTTATTTTTTGTTTTATGTTGTTTTTGTGTTTTCCCTGTTCTTGCTCTGTCTTGAGTCGGCTACCCCCAAAATGGGGATTGGGCCTGAGCATATAGATAGATAGATAGATTTTTATTTTTGTATAAGCTCAAGCTATTGCATTTAGGACATGAATAAGTTTGGCATTGTATTACCTACAGTTTATAAACAAGTATTGATAACATAATTTCAAATGTGTTTGCTTAATGGTATATTTTATAAAACGCATTCCTAACGCGTCTGTAATGATTGATCCGAACGAAGTTTATCTAGCCTATGGCGAAACATAATTC
>JBAKBP010014740.1:0-57979 GCA_037953745.1 Lithodes maja | reverse complement strand
CTTCTATCTTTCTCCTCAGACCTTTAAGTAACCTTTGTTTGTAAAGTGTAATGATGATTCCAACAAGGGTTAACAAGATATGTTAAGATTAACGTTAACGTAATATTGAAGATTTTCCATTCTTTACTTCTCCTAGTGCCCGTAACTCGTTTATAGAGAAGATAACACACTCCTATCTTTGGGATAAATATATATATAATTCTTCGGGTATAGACTCCTATATTCTTATGAAGAGTAATACATAATTATGTTTGTTCGGGAAATTATACATACACCTTTTACACGTAAAACTAGTGAACGCTTATTACAGATCTTGTTTGTATGTAACATCATCATTGGGTACGTAATTCATAGATAAGTTGTTCACAAAGTGTTTTACTATTCAGTCTCTTAATTTGACTATGTTATTACCACTCTGCATGACTAATCATTCATGCCGTGTATTATTTGAGTTATTTCCAACTCTGTATTTTCACGTCGCGTTAACCTTCCACCTGGCGAGGATATTTCAGTCACGCATACATGACTAATATATTTATTTAACCTATTTGTGAATTTATATTCAATATTATTAGTCTTTGAGTTGTTTGAGTTTAATCTCCTGTATACGCTGAATTAACGTAAAAGTTAATCATAAATCAAACGGTATGTTACTTTCCATAAACTCAGTGCTGTATGTATGTCGTCGCAGTAACTATTATTTACCCTCAGTGTGAAGCTATCTCGCATTCGCCATTTTCTATCAAAATACCGTTTATTGTTTCAGACTAACGTCTCTGTGTACACTTACTTGTGGTTATTGTAGTAACATTGTATTTACTCTATGTACTATCTATAACTTAATTTATATATTCCTAGATCATTATTATTCTAGTGATTATTCATATTCATACTTCATTATTTATGTTCGATTGAAGAGTTCATTTCCATACATGATATTCAATCTTGATTAATGTTATTCTGACCAATGATTGTACCCTACCTGTTAAGGAATAAACTTGTGAACCTTGATTGTGCATTCTGTGTCCATTGATTATCATTGTTGTGTGACTTATAATATTGAAGTTAGTTGTGTTCCAGTGAGATAGTTGTGATTCCCGTTCTTTCCTAAGGTGGAACACGGAATTACTAGAAAGCACGTTAAATTATAATGTCGCATAACATATAATGCCAAGTGATCCAAATTTAATATATATATATATATATATATATATATATATATATATATATATATATACAGTATATATATATATATATATATATATATATATATATACAGTATATATATATATATATATATATATATATATATATATATATATATATATATATATACAGTATATATATATATATTGTTACGAGGGGAGGCTGGGGGAAAACAGATGCTCAAATAGCCTAGCCCACAGCACTGGCAAAAAGACAACTCAGTAACAAAGAGACACCAATGCTGTAGACCTGCACCCAGAACTGCCCATTGCACTAAACCAACCCTGCAACAGACACGCTTTTAATATCTGACTCAACACCAAGACACGTAGGTTCTCTAGGAAAGAGGGTTATCTTCCTCCTTGCTTTATTAAAGCAGAAATACAAGGAGACACAAAAATATCTATTGTCCCCGGGTCTAGTACATAGTGCGCGTAGTAGGCTAGAGAACTTCTAAGGTTACACTAAACGGCACCCAATTGATATCCCAAAACACTGCCCGACTTCCAGACACTTCATAGTATGCCCAATCGCTTAGGAATTAGGAATATAAAGTAGAAACATGAAAAGTCTGAAGCACTAACCTAATACATGAAACACAAGAGTTGACATTCCAGTAGGTTGGGATATATTACCCTTGAACATACCGCCAAACCACTGTGAATGTCAACTTCAATAATAAAGGAGAAATATACATGTAATATCAATATGCAATGCAGTTAAACAATGGGACAAAATGCACGGAAAAATAGGGTGAAGCTTATATACTAAGATTGCCAAAGAAGGAAGGGATGCAGTAATTAATATTAAACTAAAGAGGTTGAAACAAAACAATATGCTCAATATGACTCCAGCCCCTGCTATATTTCAATCAAAAAAAGAAACAAAAGAGGTATGCGTGTGTAAAGGGAAAACACGAAGCAAGCCAACACGTGAGGCAATGATGTTGCTATATCGAGGGGTGGGACTGAAGTGCCGGCCCTGCAGCTGCGGGAGTCGGGCGGGGGCCTCGCGTGGCGGGGAAGGGCGCCAGGCGTCGCAACAATACTTAATTATCTCTTAGACAGCCTGCGCTCTCATTAACAACAAAAGTAATAAAATAAATATGAGTCATCATAGTGTAATTTATGATAAACTGCATTAATCACACAAGACTAAATAAACTAACTAATTCATAGGGCTAACAAGACGGCAACATATCACAGGGCGCCACCAAGGGCTCACTCGTGGGAAACAAAGACAGAGGCTAGCCTCTCGCCAGGCCCCTGCAATATAGGCCTTGTACTTGTAATTCACTCACAAATGATATACTGTAGGCTACAAACTCATTTGGGAGTGACACCCTCACACCCAGGGTGAGTATGTTGGTGCATCTTGAAACAAAAGACTCTCATACTTCAATAACACTACAAGACATACACAACTACATTTTTTTTAGTATTTTTATAGTTTTTATATTTTTGTATTTAAATATTTTGTTCTATACAGAAACACAGCAATTCCTACTTTACGACCCTACGCTGGGCTACATACGGCAACTAACAAGCACCAGACGTAAACATGCTAATCAAACCAAAGTAGGGGGCTACACCAACACTGACTGAACGGCGAGAGTTCTCCTTAAAACATACCCTCCCGTGACAAACAATCAGCCATAACATTATCACATCCAAACTGTGTTCCGGCAGCAAAACAACACCCGACACTGATAAACGGCCCAGTGCACCACAAGACTGGCACTTCTCTTCGCTCTCTTAGGCAACGGGACCTGCCAATAATCCTTCACTAATTCCACCTTAGTGATAAACGTGGCAGCCCCGATGCGCTCGTCAACTCTGGGTAATGGATAGGCGTCTGTCTGGGATAATGCACTAGCATCAACACAAAAACAGGTCTTGCCACTCTGCTCAGGTTGCAAGGTCACTGGCAAAGACAACTCACGATATCCCTTATCCCTCAGACCCTTCTCCAACATGTAGTCCAGCTCTGCTTTTAAGACAGGCTGTCGAGCAGGATTTATACGGTAGGGAGCCAACTTGAGCTTTTCACGGTCTCCATCCTCTATGTCGGGTGCCACCCCGGACATCAGGCCTGGAGAATCAACAAACATGCGGAAGTACTGCCACAGCCTAGTAAACAACTCCTCTTGGCGCTTAGGAACAAGAGGTTGCAACTTATCTCGAAGAACAACATTCCCATTGCCCTCCCACAACCCAGCCGGGACCGTAGCGGCGCCTCTAAACTATAGTCTCCCTCCTTCTCCACCTCCGTCCCTAATACAGCCAGGTCATGAGAGAGACAATGTACCACCTGTGCAGTCACTCCCACAGTTCATAAGTGCCAAGGCTTCCCGCCGATACCATACATGTGCACCCCCGCATTCCTTGCAGCTACACCGGCCTGCGCAGCATCACCGCCTTCAGCGCCACAGCCAGATGCAGTCGGTCTGTGGTAGGTCTGTTGCATTTTACTATGGCAGCATTGGGAGGCTATGCGACGGTCGGGCGTATCTATTACATAGTCAACTTCACCAATCTGCTTAATGTCCTGATACTGACCACAAACCTTAGCAGCCATGGGTCGACCCTGAACTGACAACCGTGCCAAAGCCTCGTCGCCCACCTTGAACACCCTAGATTTAGCCTGTTTGTTACAAGGGTCTCTCATCTTCGCGTTCATGCTGCTAACCGGGATAGCCTCCGGATATCTAGTGGTAGTATCAATTAAAGTGTGCAAGTATTTATCTCCCAAACTGGTAGGTAATAAGGGGCCAACCATGTCAACTACGACACGAGTCAATGGCAGTTCAACTGCAGGTGTAGGGATCAAAGGTGCCACGGGTATTCCTGGGTGGGGTTCTCCAACTACCTTTCCAATATGACACATCAAAAAAGAAGCCACCGATGCATGCATATTAGGCTGCACCAAAAATGAGAATGTAGCCTAATAGTAGTCTCACATACCCCTAAATGATCCGCCAGTGGTGCCACCTGCGTTAGCCTAACCAGCCCTTCCCTGAACTGGGCAGGCACCACTAACTGCTCCTCCCCCAAACCTGAGTTCGTATCCGGCTTCCACAGCCGATACAACAATGCCCCTTTTACAACAAATTTCTCTGCTTGACCGTTCTCCCCACCAGTTGTACCAACCTTCTTAAACAGGAGGCCCAGACTGGGGTCCTCTTGCTGCAACTTGCTCAGTTTGTTTCTAGGTAACTCCATCAAGCCAGTTACCTCTGACCTCTCAAAAATATCAGAAGGTTGAGTCGGTTTCCTATGTCAGACTCCTCGTCCGGCACTAGGTCACCTCTACTAGTCTCGGTAGCCTCACTGGGGTCAGCCAAGCTCACAGCTGTCTCCGGACCAGTGTCATCTAGTAGTGCATCATGGGATGGCCCGCACTCATGGCTGTCGGCCCCCGCATCCACTAAATCATCCACCTGTTGTGCCAAAGGTGCCACTGATTGGGTCACTGCACCAACAGGGTAGATAGAGTCCATGCTATCTGCTTGCAAACAACCACCACCAGGGGGCACAAAAACAGCCTCAGTGACGACTATAGGAGGCGGGAAAACTACATCCCCTGCCAAGTCAGTCCCGAGCAAAAAGTCCACCCCCTCAACTGGCAGAGTGTCCACCATAGCCACCTTACACTCGGCAGTCAAAAGTGGGCACTCTAGGGTCACCGGGACTAAATCACAGAATTGTTCACTGTTGATTCCCCTGCACATAACAAACTCTCCCGTGCTAATGGGTCCCCCTGTCAGGTTGCGACACATGGATTGTTGTGCACTAGTATCCCTAAACACCTTGACAGGGTAAGTCTGCTCCCCAACCCGTACAAATCCATCATGTATGAATGGCTGACACCAGTCAGGGGAAGTCTGGTTATGCTTAGGTGGTGATACCGTCTGGGGCGGCAAAGTGCTTACTACCCTGCTTCGCGCTGGCCAACACTGCCCCCCAAACTCACCAGTACCTGGCTTGCCTTTCACAGGCACCTCCCCTAATGTCGCCACCAGCTGGACAGCCTTGGGTTCCTGGGTAGCTTTCCATTTAGCACACTGAGGTTTAATATGACCCTCTTGCTTGCAGAAATAACATCTCACTTCCGTAGAAGCTTGCTGGTTGTCAGCCTTGGTATAATGTTGTGTCTGATTTGTGGTACATTTGGGTGATGATGGGCGAGCTGACACTGTGGCTGCTTGGTGCCCAGGTCGGTCTCTCCTGTCACCAATGCTCCCCATGCATGTGCCACGCCAGGCTAGTGAAAAGTGAAACTGCTTCCCTTACTGATTTAAACCGCTTTTCTTTTAATTTTTCCCCTATGTCCTTTTCAACTATGCTTGCAAACTGCTCCATCAGCCAAACCTCACACGCCGCCTCAAAAGTATCAGCCGACTCTGAATGCAGCCACTTAGCTAGAGTATCGCACAGGTACCTGGCACATTCCACGTGCGAGTCCGCCTGCCGCTTCCGAGCATCCCTGAAGGCCAACCTGTAAGCCTCGGGACGCAGCTCGTAGGCTTTTAATACAGCCTCTTTAAGGGGAGATTTCCACTTGAGGGATTTTTTTTTTTTGGATCTCTTCCTATCTCACGTTTAGTCCCATTGCTTTTGATATTCTAAGACGTTCGCCCCATTAGTTTGGTGATTTTAAGAACCTTTGCCCCATTTCTGTCAATGTTAAGACCTTTTGTGCCATTTAGGTCTCTATTTTATCCTGGCGAGCGATAGCGAGCCTGTAATTTAAGAGGAACCGGCCTTTGGCCAGGAAATTTTTCTACCGAAAAATGTACACATTTTTCTTTAAAGGGGGTCTAGGGGTTGTAATTTTAAGCTTGATGGAATTCTAGGGAACGAACTAAAATCCTCCCCTTAAGTACATCATACTCTAGCTCCTGCACTTCTAGGCGATCGTATGCATCAAGAGCCTTGCCTTTTAAAACATTGGACACCAACATTGCCCAGCGGTGCCTCGGCCACTGATACTCGTGGGCCTTCTTCTCAAAACGTAAGAACCACTCTGTGACCTTAAGTTCATCAAAGGCCGGCACGAGTTTCAGCCGTCGAGACAACAACACCTCTTCTGCCTCCTCCCTAGATGCATGACCAGCATTATTCCCTTGTCGTCCTTGCCCACTAGTTCCAACTTCGTCTTCTCCAACTCTACCTGTATTATCTTCTCCTCCATCTCTATCCTCCTCACCTCAAGCTCTCTATCTTTATCTCTCTGTCTCTCTTCCATCTCTCCATCTTTCTCTCTCTGTCTCTCTTCCCTCTCTCCATCTTTCTCTCTCTGTCTCTCTTCCATCTCTCCATCTTTCTCTCTCTGTCTCTCTTCCATCTCCAATCTCTTGAGCTGCAACTCAACCTCTGGACTCCTTCTCGACCCTATCGGGGTTATAGGAGGAAACTGGGCATAAGGGAGAACATTGTACTGAGCACCCACCGTATGTGGCATTGAAATGCTGGGGTGTGGCCCACGACACATGGGAGGAAGAAGGAGGATACTGGGACTGCTAGCATAACTTGAAACAAATGTACTGGCCATAGGGGCATGAACATAGCCCTGTGAAAATGAAGGGGCCGTACTGGTAGGGTTAAATGCTGACGGTGGAGGCGTGGTGGCAGGTGCGGTGGTATTATTAGGAGACTGTCTAAATACAGTATCACCTTGCTCTGGAGTTGTTGCTCCACTCCGGGCCCCAGTAGAATGATAGCTAGCCTGACTGCTAGGACGCTGCGGCACATGCAGGATGGTGCCATCATCCACAACCAAGTACTAGCTTCAAAATAAGGACCACTAGGCTGCACAGCCAACTTGCACACCTCTTGAACTAACTCTGCCTTAGACATACCACCGCACCTCCACCCATACACCTCCAACACCCTTCTTAATTCATCACTACTCATGCTAGCAACCTCTTCTTGACTTGGTTGGCTTGTAATAAACTGCACAACGTCCTCCTTCCCCACAATATGAACAGGAATGTAATCAACATGCGACATCTTAGCAATAGTTGTGGACACGGGTTAATGAAATAAGAGTACTATGTCCGTAGACTTTCAACTGCAAGAACAATTACTGACAATCTAAATATAATTGCTTCACACCACAAGAACTCTATACTATCACACTATACTGGCATGAGGTCGCCACTGTTACGAGGGGAGGCTGGGGGAAAACAGATGCTCAAATAGCCTAGCCCACAGCACTGGCAAAAAGACAACTCGGTAGCAAAAAGACACCAATGCTGTAGACCTGCACCCAGAACTGCCCACCGCACTAAACCAACCCTGCAACAGACACGCTATTAATATCCGACTCACCACCAAGACACGCAGGTTCTCTAGGAAAAAGGGTTATCTTCCTTCTTGCTTTATTAAAGCAGAAATACAAGGAGACACAAACATATCTATTGTCCCCGGGTCTAGTACATAGTGCGCGTAGTAGGCTAAAGAACTTCTAAGGTTACACTAAACAGCACCCAATTGATATCCCAAAACACTGCCCGACTTCCAGACACTTCATAGTATGCCCAATCGCTTAGGAATTAGGAATTAAAAGTAGAAACATGAACAGTCTGAAGCACTAACCTAATACATGAAACACAAGAGTTGACATTCCAGTAGGTTGGGATATATTACCCTTGAACATACCGCCAAACCACTGTGAATGTCAACTTCAATAATAAAGGAGAAATATACATGTAATATCAATATGCAATGCAGTTAAACAATGGGACAAAATGCACGGAAAAATAGGGTGAAGCTTATACTGTATACTAAGATTGCCAAAGAAGGAAGGGATGCAGTAATTAATATTAAACTAAAGAGGTTGAAACAAAACAATATGCTCAATATGACTCCAGCCCCTGCTATATTTCAATCAAACAAAGAAACAAAAGAGATATGCGGTGTGTAAAGGGAAAACACGAAGCAAGCCAACACGTGAGGCAATGATTTTGCTATATCGAGGGGTGGGACTGAAGTGCCGGCCCTGCAGCCGCGGGAGTCGGGCGGGGCCTCCCGTGACGGGGAAGGGCTCCAGGCGTCGCAACAATACTTAATTATCTCAGACAGCCTGCCCTCTCATTAACAACAAAAGTAATAAAATAAAATAAATTAATATGAGCCATCATTGTGTAACTTATGACAAACTGCATTAATCACACAAGACTAAATAAACTAACTAATTCATAGGGCTAACAAGACGGCAACATATCACAGGGCGCCACCAAGGGCTCACTCGTGGGAAACAAAGACAGAGGCTAGCCTCTCGCCAGGCCCCTGCAATATAGGCCTTGTACCTGTAATTCACTCACAAATGATATACTGTAGGCTACAAACTCATTTGGGAGTGACAATATATATATATATATATATATATATACAGTATATATATGATAAGGAGTTGCTGGAACTGCTGTTTCATTTGCCTGGCTTGCCTCACTGTTTCTACTTGTGCTTTACCTACACAGAGTAATCCAGCAAGCTCTCACACACACCTCATCCTCCTATTCTTTTCACCACACTTAACAAGCACACCAGACATCTTTCCAAAACATCTAAATGTTCTACTATGTAGTTTGATTTTGGGTCTCTGTCACTATTTCAACCTTTGGGGGAGACACTTGTTACAGACAGCTTTACCTTCTGTCTCCTTCATACACATAGACAAATAAATCTGCTCACCACTACTGTCATTCCTTTATCCATCATTTCATTATTATATGTTAACTATATTAGCATGGTGTAAATAACTTGTGTTATTGGTAGTGGGTGTGTTGGTAATGTCATTTTAACGAGGTACGGGACCAGTCTTCACTCGCAGGACAAAAAGTTAGTTTTATTATATACAACCTAGTTCTGACAATTTGTACGGTCGCGCTATAAACCCCTTCTGAACCGCTGACGTTTTTCTACAAACTTCTGGCTGCTATTAGACGATTTTACTCAGCTTAAAATAGCCTCCAACATTTAACAGGCTTCGAACCACCTCACTTAACCGAGTTTATTACCACAGAATCACAGATCTTTCTTAAGCCACACAAAGTTGTCTAAATATAGCTAGAATAAAATTACAAAGACCTCGTCGGTACAGAAGGGGTTAAGTCATGGCCCAGCTGTTATTACATTTGACTCGCTCTATGCTGTATTAATGCCTGCCAGATGTTGAATAAGGTGGGTAAGTGTAGAAACATGTTTGTATATCTCACTCGAAATAAATAAATCATGTTGAAATATTGCTGATACCAATTATTGATCAGAATGTATTTGGTGCCGAGACATCACTTATTTGGCCGACTGTACACTAACATGCCATAATATGTATCCACCCGTTAACCCATTCAGTACCGGTGCCATTATACTCTGGTTACTGTTAGATGGTTTTATTCAGCTTAGGAAGGACGTCTACCCGATGAACGATTACAGACTCCTTTAAGCTACCATATATCCTTCCTAAGCTTCAAAAAATCGTCTAAATGCAGCTGAAAACAAAAAATACGTGGTCGGTACTGTAAGGGTTAACCACTTGAGCACCATGACACCCTTTTACCTTTGATGATTTTATGCAGTTGAAGAAGGGCCTGTGTTACTAAGAGTTTGCCTGTACACGAGAGTCGGAAGTGAGGTGCATAAAGTGATCTCGTAAACTGAAGATGTCTAATGCCTCACAGATCAACCTTTTAATTTCTGTGGTGTTTGTGAGATAAGGTGTGTGTGTGTGTGTGTGTGTGTGTGTGTGTGTGTGTGTGTGTGTGTGTGTGTGAGAGAGAGAGAGTGTGAGAGTGAGAGAGCATGCGAGAAAAAAAGTATACGATAAACCCCTTCTGTACCGGGGAAGTCGTTTTCATCATATTCTGGCAACAATTAGACGATTTTTACTCAGCTTAGGAAGGACTTCTAGCAATATTAAGACTTCAAATTATCTCAGCCAATCCTTTTAGCTACCACATATCTCTCTTAAGCTGCACAAAATCGTCTCAATATAGCTAGAATGAAATATAACACGTCGCTGGTACTCACAGGGTTAATAGAACACGAAACACTAAACGATAGAAGGGCAACTAAATATAAACATCTAAATTAGATAAATCCAAAACAAAACTCTCACAAACTCAGCGTCATTAAGGATATAGCCAAAATATATTGTCGTTTATCTCCCATGGACCCATTCTCCAATTCCCCGGGCAAACAGGTAAGTTGCCCCCAAAAGGCAGGTCAAGCCCCACCAATCATCACCTCACACGGCCCCACCAATCACAGCGTGGGGCTCAAACAAAAAAGGCAGAACTTTATCCCGAATACTACAATCATGAAAAAGTGTTTATGCAAGCTACGCATAAAGAGCCCTGGGAATATTTAAATCGTTGGGGCCCTTCACCCTCGAGAAGCTGCCAGACGAGAAGGAAAGTGAAATGGTAATAGGAAGTGCCACATAAGAAAATCATTGCATAAACAATCCAAATAGCCAAAACAATTAGTGAACAGAAAATCACGAATTACATCATCAGGCTAGATAGTATAAGTAAGAAACATAGGTCAAAAGGACAAGAGCCTCAGTGAGATATCATTAACCCTTGTTTGGCGGGACCGGACTTAAGTCGGTCTAGAGAAGAAAGGACTATGTGGCGGGGACCGACTTAAGGCGATGTGCAATTTTGAGCAATATTTGGCTCTGAGAGAGAGATGAGCGGTGGGAGGAGCGTAGGTCGGCTCTGACCGTTCGGCACGGGTCCCACGCGGCAACTGACGTCCCCTCCACACTCACTGCCTCGCTACACAGGGAATTATGTAAGGAAATTACCGTATTTTAGGGATTTTTTCTTCGTCTTGCACGATCGTTGCAAGAGAACGCGTGGTCGTAGAAGGATGGTTCTGGTGTCATTGGAAAGCTCAATTATCGCCCTTTCAGGGATACATAATTGTATTACGCTCTGGCTCTTGTTTATGCATGAAAAAGAGCACGGAAACAAGGTCGTTTAGGGTAAAACTACCTGCTTGGCGGGTAGTAGAAGTTACTGACGGGCCCGCTCGTAAGGCGTTAAACACCATCATATATTTTTCATGTAATTATTATCCTCGACATAGCCACTTTTTATGTATTTACTATGCCCCTGTTAATGCGAGATCATGCAACCTGACCAAGAGAAATACCCCAAATATAGCCTGACTGAAATTATAGGAAGTCAGTTCACAATCAGTAGGTTACTCCGTCCGGATTATATTGTCCGGGAGTATTACCCACCTACTAGCGCTCCGTCTGGATTATATTGTCCGGGAGTTGTTCACCCCCCCGAGAGAGAGACGGTGCCTGGTATCCTGTGCCCCCCTGCCCTTGGACTCCTGACGAAGTGGTCCCCTGACGTCCAGCCGCCGTGTCCGAAGCTCTACGATGCCCCGACCCTCGTACTTGGCCCTCCTCCCCCTCACACTATCCTAAGTGTTTCTGCGTATCTCAATTTGTGGCTATTAAATTAATTGTTGAAGGTAAGGTAGAATATGCAAGTATTCCGGAAGTGTTGATAAGTTGATCTATGCCAATTTATTACACTATTACCTAATTGTGTACACGTTACATAGTCCTTTATCCTCCCATAAATCTTAATCTGTACAAGTGAACTCATAGTACCAGATATTGCTCAGTGAATCCTTTAAAGTGTAATTCTTATCGTATCATTCAGAATTAATAATTGTACACACGTTACATAAATATATCTCGATCCAGGCTTAAAACGCAATATTCTCAGTTTTCACCTTTATATGTTATTTATTCTTTTGTGTATCCAAGTTGAGGCGAAAGTGTATACCGTGAAGATATTCCTTATTTTACCATCATTTACCTAGGACCTATACCCAAATTTTAATCTATCTATCTTTCCATATCGAAAAGTCAAGAACCCCCCATTGAGTTCACCTTAATTTAATTATTCAAGCTATCTAGTTTATCCAGTGCTTGTGAATTAATCTAGTCTACGTGGCGGGTTGATTGTAATTCTTTTCACACACTTATAGTAACTTTTATTCAGGTTATTTTATTTGTGTCACCATATTGTTTAAGGGACCGATTTTCTATTAATTTACTATTGTGACAGTAAATATTGTATTACATCTTGTGTTATGTAATCCGCTCTACAGTACATCATATCTTTGATTCGCGTATTGCCTTTTAGGGATTTGTTAATATATTAAAATTTCCTTTTCATACTACAATCGTAGTACTTTAGCCAGTACAACTTGGTCATGTACGCCCCATTTATTCTGAGTTAATTTGAAACTCTAATTTACTGTGATTTCCAGTCGCATCTTAATCGAGTGTAGTATTACTCTTTTTATATTAATTTGCATTCATTCCAAAACCTTGTTATAGTTATTCATTGACCTTCATTTGAATTTGAATTCTATATACATGTAATTTGATCTCATACCAGGTCTATAATTATTTGTCGTACCTCGTGTGTAGATTCTTTCACAAAACCGCTTAGACAATCTAATCCGAATTTAAACTACCTTGCCTCTAAGACCCTTAGTGTATCTCTAACTTTCATCTGTTAATTATAATCGCACTAAAGAGAATTGTGAGTTCACAAATAAGCAGTGCATCTGACCTAGGGTCGAACGCACTACACCTGCTTATCTTACCTGTGTGACCCCTTGCTAATCCCTTTGATAGCCGCTCACCGCGTCGCGCCCGTGAACGCTTTCTCAGGCAGGTTTGATTCATTTCAGATATCTTCTCGTTAGACGCTCACTCACATACGTGTTATCATCTTATTGAATTACTATGTACATGTATAAACTTATTTTTCATGCATATTCATATTACTGATACTGTGTGTAACGTGACTTATAATATTTAAGTTATCATTATAGACTATTCCATTTTTGATACGTCACTGATTTACTTTACCTTCTGCCGTACATGATAGATAGGTATAGTTAAGTTACCCTTCCATGCCATTTAATAAATCCGAGTGTAAAGTAACCTGTGTTCTTATTGTGTGAATGCTGCCTTAGTGTGAGAAGTTATTGCAAGATTTATAAAGCTAGACGTGACCCTGTCGAGTATATTCTATCTCATTATATCCTATTACAGGATTGTTAACGAGATAATACAAAGTCGAGTTGAAATACCAACCCGACATTTCAATAATAATAATAATAGTAATAATAACAATAATAATAATAATAGTAATAATAACAATAATAATACTAATTAATAATACTAACAATGGACAAACAGTATGTATTTGCTAGACACTCATAAATCAGAAACGGGAGCTCCCAGAGTTGCCCTTAAATACATATGATTAGGATAGTAAACCATGATGTTAATATTAATACATTACAAAACATAAAGCACCAATAAAAACAAAAACAATGATAATTATAGTGAATACTAGAATAAATAATACAATCACACGTTATTTTGTAAGTTATTTAGTTGTTTAGTCTTTACATTGTGTCGTCCCTGTTTTGTTTTGATTATTTTGCAAGTTTTACATTATAATAATTCTACAATAGCAGACTCGCAAAACAAATCGTCAATAATTGTGTTCGTGTATTAGCATACAGCCCGATACAATCACATTATTATATGTTTTCACCAACAAACTTTACTTCTAAACTCAATTAATGAAATCAACAAATACATGTGGCACTCCAAGAACTTGAATCTATGATACTCGCATCGAAATTCCGCGCATTTATGCATTACGCTTTCAAGACATGAAAACGTAATAAAATGACAATCGTGAGAAAGATGTGTTGGTATCTGTTTACGAACCAAGGGGAGGGGATCCAAGAAAGGGGAGACAGACCGTTTTTCTGGACCCCCTTCTCCCTAATGTTTAGCCCCACTAGTTTTGAGATTTTAAGACGTAGGTTCGATTAGTTTGGGGATTGTATGACCTTTCACCCCATTTCTTTGTCAATAGTAGGACCCTTCATGCCATTTAAGGTGTCGAGTTTTTTCCTGGCGAGCGATAACAAGCCTGTAATTTTAGGAGGAATCGGCCCTTAGCCGGGACATTTTTCTACCGAAAAATTTACAAATCTATCGTGAAGGGGGGTCTAGGGGGTGTTTTTCTAAGCTTGATGGAGGTCTAGGGAGGAAACTAAAGAAATATATAAATACATGAATTAATAGACCAACAAACAGCCACTGTCCCCTTAACCCTTTCACGCATTTATGACGCAGAGGTTGCCAGGTTAGCAATAAGAAATAGAGTTCTCTCACTCTTAATTACCTCTCCAAAATTAGTTTTCTGCCCACAGCTAACTCAAAGACAACTGCAGAGGTTGACGTAACTAAACTAAAGGTTTCTAAATACCCCTGATGGTAACAAAGGCTTTAAAGTATCCCCAATAGGCTCAAAATTGCGTAATATGTCAGAGAGGGTTAATAAAATCCCCTGACGGTAGTAACAGTATTAAGTATGAAGGGGGGTCACCTGTGTTTGTTATCTTCTTTTCTATCTTTATCTGGTTTGTATCCATTTGCATTCAGCCTACTGTTTGAAGACTTATCCCCATTCAGGTGTCAATGTTTTTCCTGGCGAGCGGTAGCGAGCCAACATATATTTAAAAACAAAAATTGACAGCAGGCTTAATTTGTACATTTTTCGATAGAATTTTTTTTCCGGCGAAGTCGGATTCTTCATACAATGCTGGCTCGCTATCGCTTGCCAGGAAAAAATCGACACCTGGATGGGGATAAACGTCTTAAAACAGTAGGCTGAATGGAGCTGAGTGGATACAAACCAGAGAGAGAGAGAGAGAGAGAGAAAGAGAGAGAGAGAGAGAGAGAGAGAGAGAGAGAGAGAGAGAGAGAGAGAGAGAGAGAGAGAGAGTGTCACCAGCAGACTAACCCTGCACTAACAATTAATCACCCTAAGGACAATCAATAGCTTAGTAGGAGGCCAAAATCAACAGAGCGATTAAATTTTAGTTTGCTCTCTAAACCCCCTTCAAGCTAACAAAATATATATACAAAAACAAATAAGTAAATAACACTAATAATAATAATAATAAATATAATAATACTAATACTAATAATAAATTAATAAATAACAAATGCAAATAATAACAATAATAATAATAAACTCCACAAAAAACCTAATAAGCTAAAGAAACGTCCCATTTCCCTCCTTCAAGCAAATTGTACACATTTCGAAAGCAAAATATCACGGTCAAAAACCGATTCCTCTTAAATTTCAGTCTCGTGTCGCTCGCCAGGACGCAATCGACATTTGAATGGGGCGAAATGTCTTAAAATCGCCAGATAATGTTTGCCAGGAACCAATCGGCAATTGAATGGAGCGAAATGTCTTAAAATCGCCAAATAATGCTCGCCAAGAATCAATCGGCACTTGACTTGGCCGAAATGTCTTAAAATCGCGAAACTAAAGGGGTGGTAGTGAAAGGGTTAAGTAATAACGAGAGCAACCAATTAGTGAACACAAAGAGAGAGTCACCACCAACCTAACCCTGGACTAACAATAATTAATATCGCTCGGGACAATTATTGCTAGTCTTACCTTCCACTTAATAGTAATTTTGTTTTTCAATCAGTCTGGACTGCCAAGTGGGGGACACAATGTCTGTGTAGTCTGTGTAAAAATGTAACACTCTATCTATCTATCTCACAAACACACACACACACACACACACATGGTAATAATGATCAAACTAATTAGTGATATGAAAAGTGCAACGATCCAATTAATCCTGTTATGACAAATCGAACATCAACAGGATTATTGCATGATGTTTTCATCATCTCTCATGACCAGAAGTCCATAAAAAATTACCTACAACAGCAACATCAATAATAATAACAATAATAATTGAACATAATACTAATTGTTTTTATACTAATAATTATAATAACTATAATACAATAATACAGATATATATATATATATATAGAGAAAGAGAGAGAGAGTGTGAGAGAGACGTAGAGAGAGATATAATACTAATTTGAGTAGTAGTTGTAGCAATAATTATTATTATAATAGCGCTAATAATAGCAATAATAAAAATAATACCAGTAACAATAATAACAATAACTATAACAACAATAGTAGTAACATCTTCAACAGGACTAAGGAATGACTACATCAAATATTGCTTCAAAATAAGCAAAATATATTACAACATAAATGTGAAAAGCAAATATAAAGACGGATATAACAAAATTACCAAGAATAGTGAATTAAAGAGCGTTCAATCCCCCCCCCCAATAAAAAAATAAATAAATAAATAAAACAAAATAATACAAATAATAACTAAATACATAATATAAATAATAAATAAAAATATAAATACATAAAATACAATAAAATATAAATTACAATAATATTAAGTATACTGTATATTTATATATACTGTATACATACATATAATATATCAAATAAATAAACAAAATATATAACTTACAAATAAATATATTAAAATAAGCTGAGGAACAACTTTACTATTAATGGGAGTCGTACATCACAGGGCTAATACATTTACCAAAAGCCTTATTTATTGTGTACGGTGCAATTATTGTATCCCCCCCCCCCCCCACTCGCTCTCTCTCTCTCTCTCTCCCTCACTCTTTTTTTGTTCTCTCTCTCTCTCTGTCTCTCAATCTATGTATCTATCTATCTCTAAACTTATCATTTCATCTTGATAGCATTGATTTAACTCTCTGTCTCTTTCTGTCTCTCTAAACTTATCCCATTAGTATAAATAATATGGATAGTGAAGATTTCTCATATACAGTAACTCTCTATCTCTCTTTCAATCTACCTACCTATCTCTAAACTTATCCCATCTTGATTAATTTATGTAACTCTCTCTCGCTCTCTCCCTCAATCTATCTACCTATCTCTAAGCTTATCCCATCTTGATTCATGTATTTAACTCACTCTCACTCTCTCTCTCCCCCCAGCCTCAAGCCTCCTTCAGAGAAATACCCATTAAAAGTAATTAATATCACCTCCCTAATCTCCCCAACCATTTCTCTTTTTCTTTGTCTCGCTCATCTAAGAGAGAGAGAGAGAGAGAGCACGTAGATAGACTAACGTATAATATCTGAACATAAGCTATAATATTTATATATATATATGTGTGTGGGTGTGGGGGGGTAATACTAATGCCTCAAATACAAGATTAAATGACAAAACTAATTTACAAAAAAACAAAAAAAACAAAACGGTGAGATAGGCCTATAAAGTAAATAAATACAAACACAAATTATTAAAAAATAAAAATATGTTGAGACAATAAAAAAGTAATAAAAGAAAATGGAAATTGGGATTATAAAAGAAAGGCAGACAATTCTAAAAGACGAAAATTATATATTGTATAAAGGGACCCCACCTCGCTTTTTTTCTCTTTCTCTCCCTCTCTCTTTGGCTTGTATCCATTCGGATTTCGGCCCCATTCAGCCTCCTGTTTCAAGACGTTTACCCCCATCCAGGTGTCAATATTTTCCTGGCGAGCGGTAGCAATCCAGCATATATATTTTTTGTTTTGACAGCAAGCTAAATTTGTAAATTTTTCGATAGAAAAATTTCTCCGGCGAAGCCTAACTATTTCTTCATACAATGCTGGCTCGCTATCGCTCGCCAGGAAGAAATCGACACCTGGATGGGGATAAACGTCTTAAAACAATTGGCTGAATGGGGCCGAATGGATAAAAGCCAGGGCAAGAGAGAAAAGGAGAGAAAGATAAAAATCAAGCCGGTGACCCCCGTTAAAGAAAACTGAATGTGAGAGTGCAGATGGCGTGAGAGAGACGATGGTTTCCTCGTTATTATCAGTGTGTGTGTGTGTGAGAGAGAGAGAGAGAGAGAGAGAGAGAGAGAGAGAGAGAGAGAGAGAGAGAGAGAGAGAGAGAGAGAGGTAAATGGGAAAGTAGGATTAGAGATTGGAGGTATAATGAGTTAGCATGCCATAATAATAATAATAATAATAATAATAATAATAATATGCTATTATTATCATTCTAATTCATATAATCATTATTATCATTAATTATTAGTTATTTTTAATATTATTAATACATGCATTATTATTATAATAGCACATACTAGCAAATATCAACATAATAATAATAATAATAATAATAATAATAATAATAATATTAATAATAACACAAAACATAATATATATTTGTGGGTGCATAAGTTCGTGTAAGTATGTAGGTGCGTGTACGTATAAATATGAGCGTATGTGTGTGTATACTGTAGAGTTGCGTGTGTGCGGGCTCTGTTGCGTTTAAACTATTTAAGGTGTGTGTGCGTGCAAAGGAGGAATTATGATGGGTCGGTTAAGAATCACGCTAGCTGTGTATGTGTGTGTGTGTGTGAGAGAGAGAGAGAGAGAGAGGGAGTGTTAGTGTGTGTGTGTACTTAAAATTGCAGTTATAGACGGAAAATATACATAGCAACAAATAATTGCTTAATTACCTGAAGTATAAATGCAGGGTGAATTACAATAGTTATGATTAGGCCTAACTAGAAATTTGCCAATAACTTATATTGAATAAATTAATATTAAAAACGTTTCAGATTTATTGAATGATGATGTGTGTGTGTGTTTGTGTGTGTGTGTGTGTGTGTGAGTAAGTGTGTGTGTCTGTGTGTGATAGAGATAGAGAGTGTGTGTGATAATATATACGTCCCCTTCCTTCCATTGTGCCATAATATACAAATCATCATCGTATAATAAGAATAACCCCATAATCGGATTTAAGAGTGCCATAATTTAAGGAAGGATAATGCCAAATAATTCACTTCAATAAACCCTTTCAATCAAGCCAATCTAATTTTCACTTTTATTCAGTCTTTTGTTTACCTCCAGATACTTTTGATCAACACACACACACACACACATATATATATATATATATATATATATATATATATATATATATACTGTATAATGTATATACAGTATACAGTACATGTGTGTGTGTGTGTGTGTGTGTGTGTGTGCGTGTTCACTTGCTCACTTGTTCACTTGCTTGCTTGTTCGTCAAGGGGAATCCACGCAATGCGAGTTAAGCTCATTATTATCGCGCCTCCTTAACTGGGAGTGTATTGCGTGAAATGCATGTTAAGTGTTTATGTATCGTTGGAATAGCTGTGGATGTGTGTGTAGTCTGTATTTTAGCCAATTGGCGTCATCTGGAAACTAAGGCTTAGGGTTAATCTGTACGGTACCATTCTCACTACGGTACCAGTCTCACCCGAAGGCTTAGGTTGACCAGTAGCTTAGGTTGATCAGTACGATACCCATCTCACCTTGTAACCGATCACCAACCCCAGATGGGACGTCACAACTTCGTCCACTTATTCCAGGTTCCTATTTATACTGCTAGGTGAACAGAGGCTACACCGTTAAGAGACTTGCCCAAATGTCTCTTCCCCGCCCGGGTCTCGAACCCGGGACCTTCTGGTTGTGAGCCAGACGCGCTATCAGTTACACCACGGGGAGGTGTGTGTGTGTCTGTGTTCATTAATTTTGTGTATGTATTATTTGTGTTAATTATGCTTTCTTTTGTTTTATAACCAAAATAATAAAAGGGAGTCATTGTATAATAACAATAAGTTAAAACTCAGAATATGATCAATAAGAGGTTAACAAACTTTGAGGCCCGAATTCAGAACAGTGGTTTAAACCTCCTCGCTGGTTTAAACCCGAGATTGAGACTCAATCCAGGACTATTGGTATTCATAATACAATCCTGAGCCGCTTATCCAGTCAATCCGCGGATTACTCGATCCGATGTTTAAACCTGCGGGAGGGTAGGTTTGAAGTTAGATCGAAGTTATAAAAACCTCAAATTACTTATGATAGCTTACACTAATCCACAAGGAATCCATAATATAAATTAATAAAGACTGGCACTGACTATTTGCAGTCATTCTAAGCAAGGATTTATATAAATATTGGATGACAATTGTAAGAATGCAGCAGGCAGTCAATCCGAGGTTTAAACCAGCTTGAAGCTTTGCAGACGATCGATCGAAGGCTTCCTACTCGCCACTAAAATGTCTTAGTATTACTTCCAACTAACACAAACTGTCATTAAACTGATTCTATTATATTGTCGCCCATTTTCCTTTAGTTTCGGCCCGTTTTCTTGGGGTATCGCTTTGTTTAGGTTCGTCTGGCCCAAATCTTGGTCTGGCCTTGTCTGGTTTTGTTTAGCTTCGTCTTGTTTGGTTTTGATTAGTTACATTTTGACTTCGTTTCATTTCGTCTCTTTTTCTCTCGTTTAATCTTGATTAATTTTAGTATAATTTTCTATATATATATATTTAAATTTTTACTTAGACCATTCGTGCCATTTACTATGGGTTTCAGAGGCCGTGTGGCATCGTTTTTCGGGAATAACTTATTAACAAACAGTTGGATCGGTATGATATTTTGACACAGATTTTTTCACACCGTCCCCTATTTTTTGTCAATATAGTGCATTACCAAAAGTGTAGAAATGAGCCACTTGTCCCTGTGTCATGAGGTTAAAGTCGCACATTAATGACTGGGAAACGGACAAGGCTACCGTGGCTTACCTGTGAGAACCACCAAACCATTATTGCTCCTCCATCAAACACGGTAGTTATCAGCCATCACCCAACCCTATCATCGCCTTTAAATTCAAGTTATCTGTCAATATCAAGTATAAATAATTATACAAACAGTATGTATTTTTGTATATTTATACTTGATATTGACAGATTACTTGAATTTAAAGGCGATAAAAAGCTGTGTCAAAATAACATACCGATCCAACTGTTTGTTAATAAGTTATTACCGAAAAACGATGCCACACGGACTCTGAAACCCATAGTAGGTGTCGATTTTTTCCTGGCCAGCGATAGCGAGCCTGTAATTTAGGAGGTACCGACAAATTTACAAATCTATCTGTCTTTCGGATGTTATTAATTAAGCTTGATTGATGTCTATGGAGCAAACTAAAACAAATATATTGGCAATAATAACAAATAAATAAAATAACGTCCCCTTAACCCTTTCTGTACCGCCGACGTATTTTAATCTTTATTCTGGCTACTATTATATGATTTCATTCTTACTGGAAGTTTGCTCTCATTCAACCTGTCCCAAAGAAGGGTGACCGATCTCAACCCTCCAACTATCGTCCAATTGCTCTCATGTCTTGCATCTCTAAAGTTTTGAAACCATTCTTACCTCAACATTTCTTAAGCATTTATCTTCCCATAACCTGTTCTCAGACCGCCAGTATGGCTTCCTTAATTAAAGTCCGCTCTACTATAGTCTGTTCATTCTGGGTTGAGCAAAAATCGGAAACTTTAACAGCTGTAACTCAAAAAGGGCTAGAACAAATGAACAGTCAATTTCCACACCTATTCCCTAGCAAAGTCTTCCAATTTGGTAGAAATATTAGCTCGATTACTCTAGTCCTTCCTGAGTTGTTAGAGGTTACGATTTCTGCCCAACCTAGAATGAACAGACTATAGTGATCTTTTTTCTTATCAAACTAACTCTTGGTTACCCTCCATTCGGGACTTCGGTGAGACTTTTTCTGTTGCGCTAGACAAATCGAAGGCCTTCGATAGAGTCTGGCACAAATCCCTTATTTCCAAACTACCCTCCTACGGTTTCTATCCCTCCATCTATGCCTCATATATATATATATTTTGTTTTCATTGTTTTAGTTTCCTCCTTAGATCTCCACCAAGTATAAAAAAACACTCCCTCTCCCCCCAAGACCCTCCTTCAAGATAAATTTGTACTTATTTCCATAGAAAAATGGCAGGTTCCTCTTAAACAGGCTCGCCATCGCTCGCCAGGAAAATATCGACACCTAAATGACCCGAAACGTCTTAATATCGGGTGATAGGTCTTAAAACCGCCACACTAATGGGCCGAACGTCATCAAATTTGAAAACGAATGGGACTAAACATAAGGAAGAAGGGGGACCAGAAAAACGACCCATCTCCCTTAAAGCCTTTCATAATCCCCCCCCCCCCCCTCCTTGTTGTCGTTGTGTATGATGTGTGAAGTACATGTTGATTGGTAAAGTACAGTCGCGCTAATAAGTGATGTCTCGGCACCAAGTATGTTTTGATCAATAATTGGTATCAGCATTATTCTAAGCTTCATTTCTTCATATCGAGTGGTTTTTACAAACATGTTCCTACACTTACCCACCCTATTCAACATCTGACAGACATTACTACAGCACAGAGCGAACCAAGCGTAATAACAGCTGAGACATGAATTATTAGCGCTACTGTTCAAGAGGAATGGAAGTGGTTTCGGGGCTACACACAATCTTAAAAAAACACACCTTAGACCTCCTTTCAAGATAAATTTGTAAATGTTTCAATAGAAAAAGGCCGGTTCCTCTTAAATTACAGGCTCGATATCGCTCGCCAGGAAAAAAATTGACACCTAAATGACATGAACAGTTTTTATAATGACAAAGGAATGGGGGGGGGGTCTTAAAATCACCAAACTAATGGAACAAACGTCTTAAAATCTGAAAACTAATGGGGCTAAAGTGAGGTAGAAGGGGGCCACAAAAATAGACCATCTCGCCTTAACTCATTCAGTACCGGTGACAATATTTTCATTATATTTAGCCAACTATTAAAGTATTGTATTCAGCTTAAGAAGGACGTCTACGAATTAGCACGCTACAGACTATCTCAATTTAACCTTTAAGCTACTATACATCCTTCCTAAGCTTCATAAAATTGTCTAAACGCAGCGAAATAACTGTGTTGGTGGTGTAATGGTTTAGATGCTTATGTTCTGGGTGTGGTGTCCCGAGTTCGAATCCCGGGAGGACCATATGCTTTCATTAGTTTATTCAAGTGCATTGGGGTTTGTAATTGATGATTAATGTTAACCCCTTCTGTACCGCCGACGTCCTTTTATCTTTATTCTGGCTACTATTAGGCGATTATATACAGTTTCAAAAGGGCCTCCAGCAAATAACATGCTTGGAACTATCTCACTTAACCCATTATACTACCACAGATCCTTCTTAAACTGCACACAATCGTCTAAATAGAGCTAGGATATAATTAAGAAGACGTCGTCGGTAAAGAAGGGGTTAGGAACTGGGTGTTACCTAATAAATACGAGAATACATCTACCAATAATAAAGATGGTAATAACAACAATAAAAATAATATTAATATCATCAACAACAACCAATGATTGAGGTGGGGTAGCCGAAGTGGTGATGACGATTGTAGCGAGGCGAGGCAACTTACATACAGCGAAAAATAGTGAAAATTGTAAGCATGCTGTTCACCGTTCCGCGCGCTTTTGCCAGGAACTCCTCCAAATCCCTACCCGACCCTGACTTCAATCGGTCAATTTAAGAACATAAGAAAATGAGAGTCTGCAAAAAGCCGGTCGGCCCACACAAGGCACACCCAACCCCAGTTACATAAGAACAGAAGGTCATAAGATCGCGGGAAACTGCATTCCCATTCACACTCAGCCCATATCACCCATATGGGAATCCAATTTATGCTAAAGCTTTCAACTGTTTCTGAGCTAATTACTGTTCTGGGCAGTGCATTCCACATATTAACAACTCTATTCCCAAACCAGTGCTTTCCTATATCTTTCCTAAATCTAAACTTATCTATCTAGAAACCATTTGAGCGGGTTATGTCGCCGTTCTTTAGCTTTAATACCTCATCTATATCGCCCTTATTTAAGCCTTCTATCCATTTAAATACCTCTATCATGTCTCCCCTACATCTTCGTCTCTCTAGTGAGTGCAAGCCTAAGAATTTCAACCTCTCCTCATACGATAAATTTCTAATATTATGTATCTTTTTCGTCATGCTTCTTTGGACTGCCTTTAAAGGGTCGATATCCATTCTGTAATAAGGGCACCAAAATTGAACAGCATAGTCTAAATGGGGTCTTACTAGTGCTAAGTATAGTTTTAAGAAAACTTCAGCAGTCCTGTTGCTAACACTCCTAGATATGAATCCTAGAATTATATGTGCCCTGTTCCTAACACTTATAGATGGTTTTCTGGGTTTCAGATCATTACTAACGAGCACCCCCAGATCCTTCTCACATTCTGAGTTATCCAATTCTACATTGTCCAGTTTGTATTTCGCATCTAAATTACGATTTCCAATCCTTAATACCTTAAATTTGCCTACATTGAAACTCATTTGCCAATTTATGGACCACTCATGCAAATGATCGAGATCATTTTGAAGATATTCCCTGTCGCTAGCTGACTATTATCCTACCTATTTTAGTATCATCAGCACATTTACTGGTCCTACTCTTTATGCCTGAGTCAAGATCATTTATGTAGATAATGAACAGAAGGGGCCCCAAAACCGACCCTTGGGGGACCCCACTTTTAACTAATCCCCAGTCCGATTTTACACCATTTATACTAACTCTCTGCTTCCTACCAATCAGCCATGACTTAATCCACTTGAGTAGCATCCCCCCAATACCATGTCCTTCTATCTTCCTTAACAGCCTTTCATGTGGAACTTTATCAAAGGCCTTACTGAAGTCTAAGTAAACTATATCATATGACTTGTCGTTATCTACCGCTTCATAAACCTCAGAGAAAAAACTGAGTAAGTTTATTAGGCAGGATCGTCCTGGAGTGAAACCATGTTGAGATGGTTTTATTAACTTCTATCTATCTATCTATCTATCTATATGCTCAGGCCCAATCCCCATTTTGGGGGTAGCCGACTCAAGACAGAGCAAGAACAGGGAAAACACAAAAAACAACATAAAACAACAAATAAACACAGATAAAAAACACAAACTCACACACATCCAGGTCACCCAGGAGAAGACCCAGAGACCAGGGTCACCAAGGTCACTCCAGCACTCCCCCGGCCCCCGACCACCCGGAGAGGTTCCGACCTCGGCAGGCAGACATGCAGCGGAGCCAAAGCCACAAGCCCTCCCACCACACTTCCAGGCGCACCCTTCATATTAATCGTCTCCCCGGGCCAGGCGCCTGATGGACTATTCTCTAGTCCAACTTGCGCCCGACCCCTTACTCCAAATGACCACGTGTTCACTCAACTATTCACAAGCATTCTCCATTCACTCCTGTCCACCACCACTTCCCCTGCCTGATCTATAGTCATTCCTCTATCATCCAAAGCCTTTCTTACACAGTCTCTCCATCTCAATGGGGGTCTTCCTGCCCTTCTATCTCCCCTTGTACCTGATTCACATATTCTCTTTGTAAGCCTTTCATCTCCCATTCGTTCAACATGACCATACCAGCTCAGCACCCTTCTGTCCACTCTGGCTGACAAATGTTCCTGCTGCCCCACTCTCCTACGTATCTCTTCATTCCTCAATCTGTCTCTACGAGTAACTCCACACATACTCCTCAAGCAGCTCATCTCCATCACATCCAGCCCTCTTTTCTCCTTTTTCTTCAGAGCCCATGTCTCAGCCCCATACATCACTGTTGGCACAACAATTCCTTGATACAGTGCACTTTTTAATTTCACTCCGAGATTTCTCGTCTTCCACATACTTCCCATTGCTCCGAAAACCTTCCTTCCTTCACACACTCTCTGTTTTACCTCCACTTCCATACCTCCACTCCTGCTTATCGTTCCTCCTAGATATTTAAAACACTCTACTTGTTCCAATATTTCCCCATCCAGCCTCACATCTAGATTCACCCTATGCTCTCCCCTATTACACACCATTACTTTACTTTTATTGACGTTCACCTTCAGTTTCCTCCTTCCACAAACCACACCAAACTCTTTGACTACCCGCTGCAGTTTCTCATCAGAATCCGCCACCAATGCTGTGTCATCAGCGAACAGCAACTGATTCAACTCCCAATCTCTACCATTCTTTCCTACTAAACCCAATCCTCTTCCCATAGTTCTCCTTTTCACCTCCCTCACCACACCATCCATAAACATATTAAACAGCCATGGTGACATTACACAACCCTGTCGCAAACCTACCTTTACCTCAAACCATTCACTCAACTCACCATTTCCTACTCTCACACATGCTCTGCTCCCTTCATAAAAACTCTTAACTGCTTCTAACAAATTTCCTCCTATTTCATAAATCCTTAACACCTTCCACATTGCTTCACGGTCCACACGATCATACGCTTTTTCCAAGTCCATAAAAGCCCAAAATATCTCCTTATGCTTCTCTAAATACTTCTCGCATAACTGTCTTACTGCAAACATCTGATCCACGCACCCTCTTCCCCTCCTAAAACCGCACTGTTCTTCTCCTATTGCAACTTCCGTACACTTTATTATCCTCTCTATCAACACCCTGCCATACAGCTTTCCAACCACTGACAATAAACTAATACCTCTATAACTTGAACACTCCTGCCGATCTCCCTTCCCCTTGTACAACGGCACAATACATGCACTCTTCCAGTCTATTGGTACCCTTGACACAACAAAGCACACGTTGAAAAGTCTCACCAACCAATCTATTATCACATCTCCACCCTTCTTTATACACTCCACAGCAATACCATCCAAACCTTCTGCTTTTCCCGCTCTCATTTGTTTCACTTTTATTAACTTGAACATTTCTAAGTGATTTCCAATTTTCCTGGCAATAATTGATTCTAGCAATTTCCCTATAATTGATGTGAGACTAATAGGACGGTAATTTGATGCTATGGACTTATCACCTTTTTTAAATATCGGAATTATATTTGCGAGCTTCCATGAATCAGGAACTAAGGCTAAAGCTAGTGAATTATTAAATAGGTGAGTTAATGGGTAACTTAATTCGTCCTTGCATTCTTTTAATACCCTAGCATACACCTCATCTGGACCTGGAGATTTCTGAGGTTTTAGTTTATCTATTTCCTTAATTACTTCGTCACTAGCGACCTGAACTGTGCTTAATATTTCGTCTATACTACCGTTAAAAACTTGGTTGACTACTGGAACTTTATCTAAATTTTCGTTTGTAAAAACAGAAGAGATATGACTATTTAGAGTATTGCAAATTTCTAACTCATCATCTGTAATCTCACCTATCACATTCTTAAGGGGCCCTACTGTATCCTTTACCTTAGATTTATACAATTGATAACATTATTTAGGGTTGTTTTTGGATTAATTTGCTACCTTGATTTCACAGTTTCTTTTTTCCTTCCTAATTTATTTCTTTACCTGCCTCGACAAGTTATGGTGATATCCTAAAAGGTGGATTTCGCCTTTCTGTATTTTTCTGTATACACCTCTCTTTCTACCTATAAGATCTAATAATTTATTTGTCATCCATTTTGGTTGGTTTGTATGTGATCTAAATTTTCTTTTTGGTATATATTTATCTTGTTCTCTCTGTACGGCAGAGATGAACTGATTATACGCAATATTTAAATTTTCAGCTGGTTGTCTAACTATCTCAGCTGTGTGACCCACCTGGCCCCGACCTCTCTGTCCTGCTGGAACTAATTGGCTTACTTGACCTAAATCTCCTGCCTCACCTTTAATTCTGAGTGACTTTTTAACCCCCTAAAATTTGCCTTTCTAAAGTCAGGGATAAGAACCTTATTTTCCTTTGGTTTATAATTTAATTCTATAGATAAATATATTGATTTATGGTCACTGTTTCCTAGCTGGTCGCCCACTTCTAAATTGTGTATCCAATTTTCTCTGTTGCTAAGCACTAGGTCCAGAATATTATATCCTCTAGTTGGCGAATTTACAAATTGAAAGAGAAACTTGTCTAGTACTACTTCAAGAAAATCTTCGGATTCGTTATTGCTAGTTTGATTAACCCAGTCTATACCTGGAAGATTAAAGTCGCCTAAAATGCAAACATTATTATTTTGAGATGCATTACTGATTTCTTCCCATAATAATTTGCCTAAATTTCGACAAAGACAGGGTGCCCTATAAATGGTTCCCAAAATAATTGTCTCACCTTCCCCGCTAATCTCTACCCACACACTTTCAGTATCGCTATTTGTTTTAATATCTGATCTAAGGCAACATTTTAAAGTATCCTTGACATAAATTGCAACTCCACCTCCCCTTCTGTCTGTTCTGTCGTATTCAAATAAATTGTATCCTGGCATATGAAATTCTGCTAATCGATGTCTAGAGTCAGTATTTATCCATGTTTCTGTAATCGCTACAATGTCTATATTTTCTTTGCTAACAATTGCCCTAAGCTGATCCATTGTGTTACATAAACTTCTACAATTTGTATAATATACCCTCAACCTATTATTATTTTTTGTAACTAATTTTCTATTGTTTTCAACTAACTTATTATTTCCTTCGATTCACTGCAGTCAATGCTATCATAATTACTAAAATTTATATGTGACTGGGGTTTTATTACATTCCTAGCTGATGTATCGTGTCTTTCCCTATCCAAACGCATTCTCTGTTTCGCCCACACAGGCTTTCCATCTACTTGATTAAATCAATTCCAAATCAAGTTCTAGAACCAGTAACTCTTCTACTAATGTACATACTGTATATCTAAAATACATCTGTCTATGATCTGGAATTTAGTTATGTAGATCCAAAATAACCCAATATATCAGTAAGGGTGTGAAAGATAAGAATGGGAGAATGCTAGCCGAGAAGCAAGAAAGAGTCGAAAGATGGAGGGAGTACTTTAATGAGTTGCTAAATGTAAGGAATGAAGAGCCAGCAACATAGCTGGATATGGTATGGGAGGGAGAAGAAGAGAAGTAGTGGAGGAGGAGGTGGGGATCAGGAGGTCAGAAGTGTGGGAAGCCATGAAAAGAGTGAAGTTGGGGGAAGCACCAGGAACAGTGTGGGGAAATGTTGAGGTATGGTGGTGAGATAGTGATCGAATGGGTATGGAAAATGTGCAGACTAGCATGGGAGAAGGGGAGTGCACCCGATGACTGGAAGACTGGCATAATAGTCCCCCTATATAAGGGCAAAGGGGAAAGAGGAGTGTGTGGTAACCACCGAGGAATATGTCTTCTTAGCGTAGTAGGGAAGGTATACAGTAGGGTAGTGATTGAGAGAGTGAGAGTGAGAACGGAGAAATGGATAGGCGACGAGCAGGGAGGTTTTAGGAAGGGAAGGGGATGTGTAGATCAGATGTTTACCCTGAATTGTGTTGTGGAGAAATATCTGGAGAAGAAACAAAAGGTGTATGTTGCCTTATGGACTTGGAGAAGGCCTATGACAGAGTGGATAGAGAAGGTTTGTGGAAAGTACTTAGAATATACCGAGTAGATGGCAATTTGCTGAAAGCAGTGAAGAGAATGTATGAGGGTGCAAAGGCGGCAGTACATGTGGAGAATGAGCAGAGCGAGTTCTTTGACCTGCATGTTGGTTTGAAACAGGGATGTGTGATGTCATGAAAGAAATACTATCAAGAGCAGTGGATGTTGGTGTATCGCTGAAAGGGAGGAAATTGAGTGGAAGCTACCTATACTGCTGTTTGCGGATGATACAGTTCTGATGAGTGATAATGAATGGGAGTTGCAGGGTCTGGTAAATGAGTTTGGAACAGTGTGCGAAAAACAGAATTTGAATATAAATGCGGGGAAGAGCAAGGTTATGATCTTCGAAAGGGGTGAAGTCACAGAGTGTGAAGTGAAGCTGAACGGTCAGGCTATGGAGATCGTCAACTCTTTTAAGTATCTGGGCAGTGTGTTGAGTAAAAATGGGACTATGGATGAAGAAGTGCGGGAGAGGGTATAACAGGGGAAGAGGGTTGTAGGAACACTGAAAGCAGTAACAAGAAATAGGGTGGCCAGTATGGAAGTGAAGAAGTCCTTGCATGACAGTGTGGTAATCCCGACACTGACTTACGGAAGCGAAGCATGGACGTTGGTTGAGAAACTCAGACCAAGAGTGAGAGCAGTGGAAATGAATTACTTAAGAAGTGCGTGCGGAGTTACATGGAGGGATAGACAGACTAATGAAGAAGTAAGAAGGAGGTGTGGTGTGGAGGTAGATGTGCTGGAAAGTGTGAAAAGGAACAACTTGAGATGGTTCGGCCATATGGAACGTATGGAAAGCGAGAGAATGACTAAGAGGGTGTACGAGAGTGAGGTGGAGGGACAGAGAGGGAGAGGTAGACCGAATGAGAGGTGGAAGGATGGAGTGAGGAAGTATATGAACGAAGGCGGTGCTGGTTGGGGGGAGGGGCGTCGACTGACTGGGGACAGAGGTGCATGGGGGCGGTTCGTTCGTGGCCACCCCTTCGGGGATCACGGCGTCGGGCAATAGATAGATAGATTGATAGATCAAGCCAAGCCAGGAGATTACATTCGGACACAGACCTCAGCATGTAGCTCAGGATGAATGATTGGACGTTTGACTCTTCAACCGGCCCAAGGTATTTTCGCCCTTACTCCCCCGCTAACTGAAGGGCCAAACTCGCGTACATACGGGTGGAGTTCATTAACCCTCTCACGACCATAGGACGCAGAGGTTGCCAGATTAGCAATAAGAAAAAAATTACTCTCACTGTTATAATTACCTCGCCAAAATTAGTTTTCTGCCCACAGCTAACTCAAAGACAACTGCAGAGGTTGAAGTAAACAAACTAAAGGTTTATAGATACCCCTGACGGTAACAAAGGATTTAAAGTATCCCTAATAGGCTCAAAAATCGCGTCCGGATGTGAGAGGGTTAAGTCGGCGTTGCCCAAGGGGGTAGCTCTGAACCCCTCCTTATACCTTTAGTCGCTCTGCACTTGGGGGGTGGGGGGGGGGGAGGTTACACAGTACCCTATTTACTTAGTACTCTGCTTGTGGGCTTACACTCGGCGTTAATGAACTCTACTTAATAACATTGTTAACTTGCACAATAATTATGATCACAATTATCGTGGGTAGAGATTCATGATAGTACCACTGGCAATGTGCCACAATAATATGTTTTATGTAGCTGCCACTATTATTGTTTGTGATATTTTAGTTTAAAATAGTAAAACTGCATCATATGTATGTATAGTAATACATTTATTGTATATAGAAATAAAGTTATTTGAATTTGATAGGAAGTACACTTAGGGGAGGTTACAGTCTAGAATATTCATAAGAACATAAGAAAATGGGAGTCTGCAGAAAGCCGATTGGCCCACACAAGGCAGATCCCTCTCACACCCAACCCTAATTATAAGGCCTAATTATTGGCCCAGTTCACTAACACCATGAGGACCAACCTCACCAAAACGGTCAGAGGTCAGAAAACGGGGATCTGCAGGATCACCCTCACACCCAACCCATCTCGTCCATATGTCTATCTAATTTTATCTTAAACTACTGTACTTTTGGGCATAATCTCTGACTTACTAAGATGTACTTAGCATCATGATTATATTGCACTTAGCACTATACTAATAATATAAAGTACACTTGAGGGGGGAGGGTTACAGGGTATATACTAAATGGATGTATGGATGGGACTTGTTACCCTTGGTCGGCAACCCATCTAGGGGAGAAAACCTTATAAAAGTCCGGGAGGATGGGACTCGTAAGCCTTGGTCGGCAGCCTGTCTAGGGAAGTAAACCATATACAAATCCGTACTGCTTACCTGAGGGTGAAGCAGGTTAGTGGATGGACTAGCCGCACACCACTGTAGAGAAAGGGTGCTAAAAAAGATACATAGAAAGCCTCGGAGTTGGACGGACCATAAGTTGAGTGGTCAATCCTGTAAGTCCTTCAGTAAACTGGCATGGGATGTCTCTCTTACAGGGGATAGATCCGCTTGGGGCATTTTGTGTATGACCACCCTCATTAAGGGGAGTAAGGCATCTGGCAATGAATAGATAGATAGATAAATTTAAAATATTTCTAGGGTTACACTACTTTCCTGGGAAGTACTGTACAAATTGATATTATTGGTATAATCGCCTGCAAAAATAGCTGATAAACTACTATTGTATAAACTTGATAGAGTTGCCCACTGACCTCTGACCAGTGCGGACGTCCACAGTGACCGCTAGTGAACCTGTTTACCCCTTAGTGTGGTGCTAGTGATTTTTTTTTTAGTGAAACATGGCTTGTGTTGATGAGATTGCTACCTCCTCCCATGTTCTCCAGCTTTGTCTTGCTTTGCAGGAAAGGCTGGACAATGTGGAGCAGGAGATTCAATGTCTAAAAGATGAAAACTTGGCCTTGAAACTAGCCATGGTGGAGAAGAAGAGTGAGGCTAGTTTTCCTAGGGATCGTGAAACTCCCTGGAAAGTGGTTGCGACAAGTGCAACGACTTGCAAGCTGAAAAGGGACCCACTCAAGACCAGCAACAAGTTCATCACCTTACCTGATGAGTGTGATGGAGAACAAGTGAAGGATAGCGAGGCTGGGAGTGATAGCGAGGCTGGGAGTGTTTCCAGGGGCGAGGAAAACACGAGTAAGGGAGGTAAGGATACTACAAATAAAGGTAAGTGTAAGCTTATCAATGTTGTTGGAGACTCTATGGTTAGGTATTTAGGTGACAATCTCTCTACCAAAGTTAGGAAGCTGGAGTGTCTCCCCGGGGCAGGTATAGGTAGAGTTTGTGAGAGATTGGAGGACGTCATTGACGACTTTGGAGATAAACCCATAGTCGTACTTAGTGCAGGTAGCAATGACATGGGAAAGCTTACCAGTGTTGAACTGCGTAAGTTGTATAGGGTAGCCTTAGATAAGATTAGGATGAAGGGTGGGATTCCCATTGCTTGCTCTATCTTGCCAAGAAGAGGTGTCAGACGTGAATGGTTGTCCAGAGCAATTGGTTTTAATTGCTGGCTGGCAAAGCTGTGCAAAGAGTTGTCATTACCATTCATAGACAACTGGAGCCTCTACTACGGTAACGATAGCTTGTATGCAAGGGACGGGGTGCATTTAAGTAGGAAAGGGATAGGGATGCTAGGAAAGTTAGTTGATAGAGCAGTTGAGGTGGGGTTTTAAATTGTAAATGCCCCATCAAAAGAAAACAAAATAAATTAGGTGATAGAAAAATAGTCAGGAAAGGAAATTAGATGTTATTAATAACAGTGAAACAATAGGTGACAATGCAGTAATAGAAGTTAGTCATATAAATAGTGGTACAATATCTACCTTAGTACAATATAATAACAACAGTCAAATAGATACTAATAGAAGAAAATAAGGTCCACCAGACACCAGTAAAACAAATACATTGAGATTATATTACACAAACTGTAGGAGTTTATGTAATAAAATGGACGAACTTAGAGCACTTGTTAGCTATGAAAATATAGACATAATAGCGCCTACTGAAACATGGATTAATACAGAATCCAAGCATTTTTTAGCAGAATTTGATATACCAGGATATAGTTTGTTTAAATATGACCGAACAAGTAGGAGGGGCGGCGGTATAGCAGTGTTTGTCAGGAGTTCATTAAAATGCTGTACTAAATCAGGTATTAGGCTAAATAATGATAACGAAAGTGTTTGGGTAGAGGTTAGCGAAGGTAGCGAGACCATAGTTATTGGAGTAATTTATAGACCACCAAATATGAGTAGAAATGAAGGTAAATCTTTATGGCAGGAAGTGAAAATAGCATCAAGGTTTAGCAATGTGTGCATTATGGGGGATTTTAATTTTCCGAAGATAGATTGGCAGCATCAGATCGGCGACTCAGATTCTGAGGAGTTTATTGAGGTGGTACAAGATAGTTTTTTTATTTCAATTCAATGACTCGCCGACTAGAGGTAATAATATCCTTGATTTAGTTCTCAGTTATAATGAACATATGATAAATAATGTTGAGATAGGGGACCAACTAGGAAATAGTGATCACAAATCTATTTATTTTAATATACAATGGACAGGAAATGCTAAAGAGAATCCGTCGCTTATCCCAGATTTCAGAAAAGCCGATTATGGTGGGATAAGAAGAGCCTTAAGGGTGGACCCTATTGTTAAACAATTAAGTCAGGATAAGCCTGAGTTAAGCTTGACAGCTACATATGAACAGTTTATTTCTTCACTTCACAATGTGCAAAATAAATAAATCCCCAAAAGAAGATTTAGATCGATACAGAACCAACCAAAATGGATGAATAATAAACTAATAGATCTTATAGGAAAAAGGAAAGGAATATATAGAAAAATTAAGAAAGGGGAAACTCACCTACTTATTTACTATCAGACTCTATCAAGACAGGTCAAAAAGGAAATTAGGACAGCAAAAAGAAATGAAATAAGGATAGCCAACGACTCAAAAAATAACCCTAAAGCTTTTTACCAACTATATAAATCTAAAGTTAGAAATGTAATAGGCCCCCTTAAAACTTCGATAGGAGAAATGACAGAACATTATTTAGAAATGTGCAGTACATTAAAGTCAGTTTCTATCCGTTTTCACAAATTACAATTTGGCACAGATTCCACAGGTAAGGTATATAGCGATAGTATAGAAAATAGGTTAAGTACGGTTACTATAAGTAGAAATGATGTGCTTAAGGAAATTGACAGACTGAAGCCTCAGAAATCACCTGGTCCTGATGAGGTATATGCTAGAGTATGAAAAGAATGCAGAGATGAGTTAAGTTACCCATTAAAATTTCTTTTTAACAAGTCATTAGAAACAGGTATAGTTCCAGAAGCTTGGAAGCTTGCAAATGTAGTTCAGATCTTCAAAAAAGGTGATAAATCCATAGCATCAAATTATCGTCCCATTAGTCTCACTTCAATCATAGGAAAGCTACTAGAGTCAATTATTGCTAGGAAAATGAGAAACCACTTAGAAACATTTAACTTAATCAATTCTTCTCAGCATGGATTCACTCAGGGGCGTTCTTGCCTTACTAATTTGCTTAGCTTTTTCTCAGAGGTATATGAAGCAGTACCGTAGATAATGACAAATCATATGATATTATATATTTAGATTTCAGTAAAGCTTTCGACAGAGTCCCTCATGAGAGATTGATGAGAAAGGTTGAGGCGCATGGAATAGGTGGGGCGTTGTTAGGATGGATTAGGTCATGGCTAATTGGTAGGAAGCAGAGAGTCAGCATAAATGGTACTAAGTCAGAGTGGGGATCAGTCAAGAGTGGTGTCCCCCAGGGATCTGTATTGGGTCCTCTTGTTATTTATCATATACATAAATGACCTTGATTTAGGTATAACTAGTAGGATAAGTAAATTCGCAGACGATACCAAAATAGGGAGACCAATAGATTCAGATAGCGACATAGAGTGCCTCCAAAGGGATCTAGGTACCTTACACGAATGGTCAGTAAAGTGGCAGATGAATTTTAACATTGACAAATGCAAGGTATTAAAGATAGGGAAGACGAATACTAATGCAAAATATAAACTAGCTAATGCTGAATTAGAAAACTCAGACTGCGAGAAAGATTTGGGTGTGTTTGTTAGCAACGATTTGAAACCTAGAAAACAGTGTATAAGCGTGCGTAACAAGGCAAACAGGATTCTGGGGTTCATCTCTAGGAGTCTGAGTAACAGAACTGCCGATGTTATCTTGAAACTTTACTTGTCATTAGTGAGACCTCATATGGATTATGCTGTCCAATTTTGGTGTCCTTATTACAGAATGGATATAGATCCCTTGGAGAGAGTACAGCGGAGAATGACAAAAATGATTCATAATATTAGAAATCTACCATATGAAGAAAGGTTGAACAAATTAGGCTTACATTCGTTAGAAAGACGCAGAGTTAGAGGGGATATGATAGAAGTGTTCAAGTGGTTCAGTGGGGTAAATAAAGGAGACATGAAAAATGTACTGAATCTCAGTGATAGCGAAAGAACTCGAACAAATGGTTATAAATTAGATAAATTTCGTTTCAGAAAAGATATAGGCAAATATTGGTTTGGTAACAGAGTTGTAGATGGGTGGAATAGGCTACCAAGTGATATAGTGGGATCAAGAACGATAGGGAGCTTTAAGATAAAATTAGATAGGCATATGGACGAGATGGGTTGGGTGTGAGGGGGATCTACCCGGTGTGGGCCAATCGGCGCTCAGCAGACCCCCGTTATCTTGTGTTAATCTCTGACCGTTTTGGTGGGGTCAGTACTCAAGGTAATAGTGAGTTGGGCCTTGTAATTGGGGTTGGGTGTAACAGGGATCTGCCGCATTGTATGGGCCGATCGGCTTTTTGCAGACTCCCATTTTCTTATGTTTCTTATGTTTAACATTGATTAAGAAGAATTACTGTCTCTGGGTATGTGGACAATGTAAATGTTACAAAATATTACATCAGCGTTTCACAATCGTTAAGGGAATAGTGGTGTTTTTTTGGTCTATTTATTTATGTATGAATTTACTTTTTTTTAGATTCCTCGCTAGACCTCCATCAAGCTTAAAAGAACACCCCGTAGACCCCCTTTCGAGATCAATTTGTAAATGTTTCGTTAGAAAAATTTCCCAGTCGAAGGCCGGTTCCTCTTCAAATTACAGGCTCGCTGTCGCTCGCCAGGAATAAATTGACACCTAAATGGCACTGAAAGGTAAGCAAATTGACAAAGAAATGGAGCGAAAGGTATTAATATCGCCAAACTAATGGGCCGAACGTCTGTAAATATCAAAACTAATGGGGCTTAAAACGAGGGAGAAGGGGGAGGGGGGGTCAGAAGAAAACAACCATCCCCCCTTAGCCCCTCTTTGGCGGGGCCCGACTTAAGGCGGTCTAGAGAACCAAGGACTATGTGGCGGGGCCCGCCTTAAGTCGGTAGCAATTTTGAGCACATAATTGGCTCCGAGAGAGAGACGAGCGGTGGGAGGAGCGTAGGTTGGCTCTGACCGTTCGGCACGGCTCCCGCGCCGCGACTGCCCTCCCCTCCACACACATCCACACCTATTGCCTCGCTACACAGGGAATTATGTAAGGAAATTACCGTATTTTAGCGATTTTTCCTTAGTGTTCACGATCGTTGCAAGAGAACGCGTGGTCGTAGAAGGATGGTTCTGGTGTCATTGGAAAGCTCAATTATCGCCCTTTCACGGATACATAATTGTATTACGCTCTGGCTCTTGTTTATGCATGAAAAAGAACACTGAAATAAGCTTGTTTAGGGTAAAACTACCCGCTTGGCAGGTAGTCGAAGTTAGCGACCTAGCCGCTCCTTGAGTGTTAAACCAAATGAATACTGGTACCCTTACACACTGCAAGCGATGGTAATAATACCGGTAATAATAATAATAATCGTCTGGTTACTTATATAGCGCCCGTATCTCCTCCTTCGAGGATTCACAAGCGCTTGGCTTTCTTCAGTCTACCAGATACCATTACCCATCCCCCTTGCTCATGGGGAGATGGTAACCGCCGGCTATATCCCAGAAAAACTTTTCAATCTGAGCGGGATTGAACGCGAGACCTCGAGATGGGAATCAGGCACGCTGTCAACTGAGCCAGCCGGACGGCTGGTACACTAGGATGCCATAGTGCCTAACCCATTCCTAATAATTCGTGGACTTGACATGTTTCTAATTATGTAAGTATATCTCTGGAAACAAATTTATGAACATAATTTTCTATCCAGACCAGACCAGATGGCTGGAGTAAAGTAGGAAAGAAGAGCATTTATACAGAGGAAGAACAAGCGGAGAAGTGAGAAGTACAGTAGAAGACTGAAAGTTCTCGGGCTCAACCAAGTTGCTTCATTATATACATCAACAAAACTAAATATATATACTATTTACTCAACAGCTAGTTCTATCCAAAAAGCAATCCAGATAGTTATTATTGCATAAAGAGGATCATATGGGAATCCACGTATTTTTATAAGTGACTGTACAACCCCCCCCCCCCCGCGTCCGACCCCCCCCCCCCACTCCCCCCACACCCATTATGTTTATGATTTACCCAGCCTGTGTCTGTATGCCAACCGCGAGAACCGACACACTTGCATACTGATTTTGGTTGATATTTTGTAAAATAAAAAAATGTTTCTCCCTAGACCTCTATCAAGCTTAAAAAGACAACCACCAACACCGCTCTTCGAGATAAGGCCAGTTCCTCCTAAATTATAGACTCATTATCTCTCGCCAGGAGAAAATCGACACCTAAATTATACGAAAGGTCTTTAATTGATATTGGCACATTAATGGAGCGAACATATCATGGGGCGAACATATCATGGGGCGAACATCTTAAAATCTCAGAGCTAATGGGGCTAAACATGAGGGAGAAGGGGGTCCAGAAAACACACACACGCACACAAAACCCTCCCCTAACCCCTTCTGTACCGGTGACGTAATTTTTAACTTTATGCTGGCTAGTATTAGATAAATATATTTAGTTTACAAAGGTCCTCCAGCAATTAACAGATTTCAAACTATCTTACTTAACCCATTTTACTACCACAGATCCTTCTTAAACTACCGGTACATAATTAATCGTCTAAATAAAAAAGCCATCGCCGGTACAGAAGAAGTTAAGGGGAGTTATTTAGTTTGCTTCCTAGACCTCCATCAAGATTTTAAAAATACCTCCAAGACCCCCCTTCGTTATCATTTTGTAAATTTGTCAGTAGACAAATGTCCTGGTCGAAGGCCGGTTCCTCCTAAATTACAGGCTCGCTATTACTATCAGAAAACAAAAAAATTACACCTAAATGGCACGATAGGTCTTAAAATTGACAGAAATTGGGTGAAATGTCTTAAAAGTGCCAAACTAACGAGGCGAACGTTTGAAGATCTGAAAACTAATGGGGCTAAACATGGGGGAGAAGGAGGCTCGACAAAAAATCCCTTAAGTGAAAATCTGCCCTTAACCTCGCCTGTGTCTGTATGGCGACCACGATAACCGACATACTTGCATACTGATTTTGATTGATCAAGAGGCAAAATTCTCCCCTAGTAAATAAAGGGTTGGCTTGGGTACACATAGACAAGTACACGCACATAGACAAGTACACGCACATACACACGTACGCCTTTGTACTCTCTCTTTCTCTCTCCAACACACATACACACACACACTCGTATACATTATATAATATATATATATCTACACACACACACACTTTCTCTTCCTGCTCTCTCATACAGATACACACACGTGTATATATTATAAAGACACACACAAACACACACACATTCACTCACTCACTCACTCAGTCAGTCTCTCTCTCACACACACAATGACGGCCATTTTGCCGGGAACAATGGGCACTTGTTCATTGTTTCCATCAAAAGGCCAGTTATTCAATTCTACCAACCCCGGCCAATTTAATTGAACCTTCGATACAGATTCAAATAAATAGGTATAGTTAATATTACTGACTTGTGTGTGTGTGGATGTGTGTCTGTGTGCGTGGGTGGGGATGATTAGTGGGTGTGAGTTAGTGAGTGATGTTACTTACTTGTGTGTGTGTGGGGAGGGGGTGGGGGAGATGTGCGAGTGTGTATGTGTGTGTCGAGGTGGGGGGAAGGAGTGGCTGTATGTGGGGGGAGAGAGTTTAGTGATGTGGGCCCTGCATCAACACTTGTGAGTCCTGTTCGTCATCCCCTTGAACGCTAGATAGATAGATAGATAGATAGATAACTAGATAGATATATAGAATATAGAGGGGATGAAATCAGTATGGGTGTAAAGATAGAGAGATTGAGGTGGGTGAATATGTGGGGATGGTATAGTGTGAGGTGGGTGAATATGTGGGGATGGTAGTGTGAATGTGGTACGCTTGAGGGAAATGGATGGATGGATGTGTGGGGGAGGGAAGGTTGTCATCCCTCGCATATTCGCCTCTCACACCTGGTAAGAATTGCCGGCTGCCAAGTTTCATGGGTACCATCACAAAGGACCTGTGGTGGACCTTACCATCCAGGTCAGGACAAAACTGCCTAAGAATGCCCATATAGTTAGTCCGAACAAACAATAGACCTGCACCAATTCGAATTTTCCAAACCTTATGTAGAGTTGCCCACATAAGTTCTGTTCCTCTCCGTGATCTTATACATGCAAATAAAATGCACATGGTTGAATTACGATTATAGTTTTATAAGCAGTGGTAAACCCATCTGATTCGTCAACTGATATAATTAAAACAAACCACATTCGTAATTCGTTCATGCCAATATTACTTTCATACATCAGATCACGACGAGTAACAGAACTTATGTGGCCAACTGTACACAATATTGTACACCCATCCATAAAAGAAAGGTACCCCCTGACCGAGAGATCTGAAGCCTCATGCAATTTAGTTGCGGTAAAACTGGCACTGAACCATCGACGGCACGTAAGTGGGTGCAGGTGACTGTGGATTGTGGGAGGAAGTAGGGAGCTGATCTGAACGAAGCAATGCTTCACTTCGCATTGAAAATCGTTTTGCCAATTATCTCTCTCTCTCTCTCTCTCTCTCTCTCTCTCTCTCTCTCTCTCTCTCTCTCTCTCTCTCTCTCTCTCTCTCTCTCTCATATCCACATACATATCTATATATCTACATCTATCTATATGTCTGTCTATCTTTCTATAAACTAATTACATTCAGTTTTCTAATAGACATATCCCATCTGAATCCTACATAATTTTCAATAGTAACAATTTTTTTTCTTTTCTCGAATAGTGATATCCTTGGAGTATGCCAATTTCAGATGGACGTCTTATGTCAGATCTATTTTTAAAAATGCTTCAAAGACTCTAGGAAGTACGTCCTTTCCGAGAGAGAGAGAGAGAGAGAGAGAGAGAGAGAGAGAGAGAGAGTACAAGTACAAAGGAGTATAAAGGAAATTAAGCAACAACAGATCTAGTGACCCTTCTAGGCTGCTTGTCCTCCAAAACACTGAGGATCAAGAGTCCAAACAGTGGTTTAGAGTGGGTAAGGGAACATTGGAAAGGGAACTACTGCCCTGCCACTAACGTGGCAGGACTAGGAAGTTAGTAGGGGACATATGGGTTAGTAACTGAGGGGAGGATAAAATAAAGTTATTCATTTACAAACGCTGTCTGTCGCGGGTTTGATGCGAGATATTTGTCTAGGCGGAATTTAAACGAATCAACGGCGCTGCAGTCTATAACGTCTCGGGGAAGCTCATTCCACAAGTTGACAACTCGATTGAAGAAGAAATTCTTAGATTCGTGTGAGTTAAAAGATTTACCAATAATTTTGCAACCGTTTCCCCGCGTGTAATTAGATTGGTCGATAGTGAAGTACTTACTACAGTTCATATTGTCGATGCCTTTGATGATTTTGAACACTTGAATTAAGTCACCTCTTAATCTGCGCTGGGTTAAAGGAAATAGATTTAATTCTCTAAGACGCTCTTCGTATGGTTTGTTCTTTAGGCTAGGTATAATTTTGGTAACTCTACGTTGAACTCGTTCTAGCTTGTTTATGTCTTTTTGGTAATAAGGGCACCAGCATTGAACGCAGTATTCCAGAAGAGGGCGGACTAAGGAATTGTAAAGGGTTAGGATTACGTCTTTGGATTTATGCTCAAATGATCTGCCTATAAAGCCAATTATTTTGTTTGCCTTCTTAACAACTTCTGAACATTGTTGACTCGGTTTTAGAGAGAGAGAGAGAGAAAGAGAGAGAGAGAGAGAGAGAGAGAGAGAGAGAGAGAGAGAGGTAGCAAAACGATTTTCAATGCGAAGTGAAGCATTGCTTCGTTCAGATCAGCTCCCTACTCCCTCCTACAGTCACCACCCTCTTTCGTGACGTCGATGGTTCAGGGCCAGTGTTACCACAACTAAATAGCATGAGGCTTCAGATCTCTCGATCATGGGTCCCCATTAATTCGTAATAATCCCTACCTTGTACTAATAACGCTGTTAATTAATAATCAATTCTACGCTATCCAGAGACTCTATAGACCTGACAGAGTTAAATAGACATACGTAGAGGCTACTGTAAAGGCCAAATCATCGTGAAATTGTCGTAATTATGAGGAGGATCACAGTCACGTATCTTCTACCCCCACCATTGTTGTTGTGAGAGTGGGGAGTTGCCAACGTCAAACATGCTGGGACAAAATATCCCTAGGTGTCATAAGTATAACCTATGAACGTATTTCGTGAAATGTCCTATTTTAGTGCAACTTTATAGATTCCATCTACATAACATAAATTACCATCTACATAACATGTAACTAATAATATATATTCAAAATTACATTTACATTCTTGTTGTGTTGCTTGTAGTTATACAGTTTACATCATATGAAAGTATTTTTTTTAAATTGTATATGCATTCCTAATATTTTCCAAGTGTTTTTACCAACATTAAATCACTCTTAAAGACGTTCCCTCTTTAACACCTTATTAGCGGGCTAGGCGGTTTATTTATATGTACCGCCCAGCGGGGTGTTTTTAGCCAAAATAGGGCTGTTTACGTGATCATTTTCATGCCTAAATAAGACCCAGAGCGTAAAACAAGTATCTATCCCTGAAAGGGCATAAACAGAGCTTTCCAATGACACCATAACGATCCTATTATGATGGCTAGTTTTCTTGCAACAACCGTGCAACGCGAGTGCAAAAAGCATGTAATTCGGCACTTTCCCCATACAATTCCGTATATAGCGAGTGAGAGAGGGAGGGAGGAGGTGGGATTCGTGTCAGTAGGTTCGCCGTGGTGGTCTGGAGCAGTCATACGCTCGCTACTCTCCTGCCACCACTTGTCTCTCTCTCTCAGCAACATTACGTGCTGAAATTGCCACACGACCTATGTCGAGCGCCGCCAGATAGTCCAGATTTATTATACTCGACTTATGTTGCGCACCGACACTTAGGGGTTAATCTATTGCCCCCTCATTATGCGGAATTTCCCTTAAATTTGGTAATACTGCAAACAAGCAAGGCGCACAGATATCAAGGAGTATCTAATAAGGAAAAACGACTGTGGAGTTTTGGTTGTATGCCCTACAACAGTGCTGCCACCAAATCCCTAGGACGCGCAGCAAAATAACCGTGTGACGTCACGCTTTTGCCTCTATGTTTCTGTACTCTATGGTCGTGGCCTTAATGTTTCGAAGCTATCTCGAACTGAATCGAATTACCTCATTAATTGTTTACATAATATTTACATTTTGTAGGTTCGTTTTCAGTATTATGGATAATGATATGAGGGAAGAGGTTTAGGTGCGCTGGGGGGTGGGTTGCATTGGGGGGAAGGGGGTGAGGTGGGTGGGGGAAGGGGGTTAGTTGGGTGGGGGAAAGGAGTTAGGGGGGTGGGGCAAGGGGGTTAGGTGGGTGGGGCAAGGGGGTTAGGTGGGTGGGGCAAGGGGGTTAGGTGGGTACGGGAAGGGTGTTAGGTGAGTGGGGGAAGGGGGTTGGGTGGGTGGGGGAAGGGGATTAGGTGGCTGGAGGAAGGGGGTTAGGTGGGTGGGGGAAGGGGGATAGGTGGGTTGGGGAAGGGGGTTAGGTGGGTGGGAGAAAGGCTGTTAGGTGGGGGAAGGGAGTTAGGTGAGTGGGAGAAGGGGATTAGGTGGGTGGGGGAAGGGGTTAGAGTGGGTGGGGGAAGGGGGCTAGGTGAGTTGGGGAAGAGGGTTAGGTCGGTGGGGGAAGGGGGTTAGGTAGGTTGGAGAAAGGGTGCTAGGTGGGTGGGGGAAGGGGGATAAGTGGGTGGGGAAGGGGTTAGGGGGGTGGGGGAAGGGGTTAGGTGGGTGGGGAAGGGGTGTAGGTAGGTGGGGAAGGGGGTAGGTGGGTGGGGGAAGTGTTAGGTGGGTGGGGGAAGGGGGTTAGGTAAGTGGGGGAGGAGGGTTAGGTGAGTGGGAGAAGGGGGTTAGGTGGGTGCGGGAAGGGGGTTAGGTAGGTTGGAGAAAGGGTGCTAGGTGGGTGGGGGAAGGGGGGTGGGGAAGAGGTTACGTGGGTGGGGGAAGGGGTTAGGGGAAGGGGTTAGGGGGGTGGGGGAAGGCGGGTAGGTGGGTGGGAGAAGGGTGTTAGGGGGGTGGGGAAGGGGGTTAGGTAAGTTGGGGAAGGGGGTTAGGTGGGTGGGGGAAGCGTGTTAGGTGGGGGGGGAAGATGGTTAGGTGGGAGGGGGAAGATGGTTAGGTGGGTGGGGGAAGGGGGTTAGGTGGGTGGGGGAAGATGGTTAGGTGGGTGGGGGAAGCGTGTTAGGTGGGTGGGGGAAGATGGTTAGGTTGGTGGGGGAAGGGGGTTAGGTGGGTTGGGGAAGATGGTTAGGTGGGTGGGGGAAGGGTGATAGGTGGGTGGGGGAAGGGGGTTAGGTGGGTGGGGGAAGGGGGTAAGGTGGGAGGGGGAAGGGGGTAAGGTGGGAGGGGGAAGGGTGTTAGATGGGTGGGGGAAGGGTGTTAGGTTGGTGGGGGAAAGGGGTTAGGTGGGAGGGGAAAGGGGGTTAAGTGGGTGGGGGAAGGGTGTTAGGTGGGTGGGGGAAGGGGGTTAGGTGGGTGTTGGAAGGGAGTTAGGTTGGTGAGGGAAGGGGGTTAGGTGGGTGGGGGAAGGTGGGTAGGTGGGTGGGAGAAGGGTGTTAGGGGGTGGGGAAGGGGGTTAGGTAAGTGGGGGAAGGGGGTTAGGTGGGTGGGGGAAGCGTGTTAGGTGGGTGGGGGAAGATGGTTAGGTGGGTGGGGGAAGGGGGTTAGGTGGGTGGGGGAAGATGGTTAGGTGGGTGGGGGAAGGGGGTTAGGTGGGTGGGGGAAGATGGTTAGGTGGGTGGGGGAAGCGTGTTAGGTGGGTGGGGGAAGATGGTTAGGTGGGTGGGGGAAGGGGGTTAGGTGGGTGGGGGAAGATGGTTAGGTGGGTGGGGGAAGGGTGATAGGTGGGTGGGGGAAGGGGGTTAGGTGGGTGGGGGAAGGGGGTAAGGTGGGAGGGGGAAGGGGGTAAGGTGGGAGGGGGAAGGGTGTTAGATGGGTGGGGGAAGGGTGTTAGGTGGGTGGGGGAAGGGGGTTAGGTGGGAGGGGAAAGAGGGTTAAGTGGGTGGGGGAAGGGTGTTAGGTGGGTGGGGGAAGGGGGTTAGGTGGGTGTTGGAAGGGAGTTAGGTGGGTGAGGGAAGGGGGTTAGGTGGGTGGGGGAAAGGGGTTATTTTTTTCTATGCGAGTGAGGGAGGCAAAAGGCAGATCTGCCTACAGCGAGTGCCTCCTCCATAGTTGAAAGAGTGACAGGGCCAAAATCAAGGGTAGTTCGAGCCAAAATGCCTGGACACACGGAGTTTGAAGCAATTTAAGTCACTGGGAGAGAGTTCCAGAGCTCAGCTGTTGAACAGAAGAAAGTCTGAGAGTAATGTTTCACTCTTGGGATGGAGAGTTGCACTGAGTAGGGGTGGGATTGTGTTGCAAGATGGGTACCACGTGCCCTACATAAAGGAGGTAGTATACACTGGGAAAGCTCTGAGGAACACTGAGTATTATAGTAGCGATAGAATAGCGAGAGAGATGGAACATTGCGGCGAAGAGAGAGAGATTGCAGAGAGTTGGTGAGTGGACGCGAGTTAATGATACGAAATGCCTTCCTTTCAATTTTGTCTAGGAGAGCGGTGTGAGAGGAACCTCCCCACACATGTGAACAATACTCAATACAAGGACACACTATGCCCCTGTACAGAGCAAGAAGCTATGCAGGGGTAAAGAACCCCCTAAGGCGGTTGAGCACACCCAGCTTCTGGGAGGCTGCCTTAGCAAGACTGGTAATATGGTCCTTCCAACTGAGAGTTAGATCAGAATTTAAGTGTTCTATGGTTTCATTACGTTTGTCGTTGAGGAATTGCTGGCTTGGGTGGGTGAGGGAAGGGGGTTAGGTGGGTGGGGGAAGGGGGTTAGGTGGGTGGGGGAAGTGAGTTAGGAGGGTGGGGGAAGGGGGATAGGTGGGTGGGGAAAGGGTGTTAGGTGGGTGAGGTAAGGGGGTTAGGTGGGTGGGGGAAGGGGGTTTGGTGGGTGGGGGAAGGATGTTAGGTGGGTGGAGGAAGGTGGTTAGGTTGGTTGGGGAAGGGGGTTGGGAGGGTGGGGAAAGGGGTTAGGTGGGTGAGGTAAGGGGGTAGGTGGGTGGGGGACGGGGGTTAGGGGGGTGGGAGAAGGATGTTAGGGGGGTGGGGGAAGGGGGTTAGGTGGGTGGGGGAAGGGGGTTTGGTGGGAGGGGGGAAGGGGGTTAGGTTGGTGGGGGAAGGGGGTTAGGTGGGTGGGGGAAGGTGGTTAGGTGGGTGGGGGAAGGGTGTTAGGTGGGTGGGGGAAGGGCGTTAGGTGGGTGGGGGAAGGGTGTTAGGTGGGTGGGGGAAGGGTGTTAGGTGGGTGGGGGAAGGGGATTAGGGGGGTTGGGGAAAGGTGTTAGGGGGTGGGGGACGGGGGTTAGGGGGGTGGGGGAAGGGGTTAGGGGGGTGGGGGAAGGGGGTTAGGGGGGTGGGGGAAGGGTGTTAGGAGGGTGGGGGACGGGGGTTAGGTGGGTTGAGGAAGGGTGTTAGGTGGGTGGGGGACCGGGGTTAGGTGGGTGGGGGATGGGGGTTAGGTGGGTGGGGGAAGGGGGTTAGGTGGGTGGGGGAAGGGGGTTAGGTGGGTGGGCGAAGATGGTTAGGTGGGTGGGGGAAGGGGGTTAGGTGGGTGGGAGAAGTGGTTAGGTGGGTGGGGGAAGTGGTTAGGTGGGTGGGGGAAGGGTGTTAGGTGGGTGGGGGAAGATGGTTAGGTGGGTGGGGGAAGGGGGTTAGGTGGGTGGGGGAAGGGGGTTAGGGGGGTGGGGGAAGGGTGTTAGGTGTGTGGGGGAAGGGGTAGATGGGTGTCCGGGGGAGAGAGAAGAATGGGTGACTGTGGGAGGGACTAGAAGGATAAAGGTTTATTTAGCTCAGTGTGTTCTGCGTCAACACTCTGAGCCCTGCCTGTCATCCCCTTAAACGGTACTGCCATCAACTGCCGAACGTGCGGGATGATCGAACAATGGATAGATAGATAGATTTGATTGGTTGATTGATATGAACTGCCGAACGTGCAATGGATAGATGGATAGATAGATTGGTTGATTGATAATTATGTACTGCCATCAACTGCCGAACATGCGGGAAAGAACAAATTGTGTGGCACAGATCTCAAAGGAATACAATTGCCTGTAAACACTTGAAAGAAAAGGAGCTCGTGTTACACCGCCCTAAGTGTAGCCTACTGCTTGTTTTTTTTTTGCCTATATACTTATATATTTTAGTTATTTTTTAGTTTTCTCACTAGATCTCCATCAAGCTTAGAAAAACACCCCTAGATCCCCTTTCAAGAAATTAGAGGCTCGCTATCGCTCACCACGAAAAATTTGACACCTAAATTGCACGAAAGGTCTTAATATTGACAACAAAATGAGGCAAAAGGTCTCAAAATCACCAAACTAACGGAACACACGTCTTAAAACCTCAAAACTAATATGCTAAACATGAGGGAGAAGGGGGTCCAGAAAAAGCGAGTACTACCCCCTTAAGTTGTCTTATTGATTCTAAAATAAATAACCTCTAATGCCAAGAACACTGATTATAAATTAAAGAGGAGGGACTTCAATAAAGCAGAAGAGGCACTAGTATGGAAAAGCTGACAGGCCGGATTTTCTAACTAATTTGAGGGACACGAATCTAATTTGTTTGTCCTTAGAAGGCAATGTCACACGAAAACATTTTCCGTCATTTTGTTTCGGGCATTTGCAGTCTGGCAGCTTCAAAATTTAAGTTGTATCATATTTCAGCCTTTTAAGGGGGAAGGGTTCATCTATTTAATGTTTTGTGTCGGTCGATTTTTTCTATTTACGTATATTATTTTAGTTTTCCCCACTATTTAACATGAAAAGACTCTCTCTCCCCTTGAAGGGACGCTTCATACGTTAGAAGCGCAATGACATATGCTTCAGAAACGTGGTCTAGAAAAGTGGATGATATCAATAGAATGGAACGCAATGAGATGAGAATGGTGAGAATGGATGTGTGGTGCCAAACTGCAAGATAAGATATCAAGTGAAGAGCTAAGGAGAAGGTTATAAGTATCAAGAGTATCAGTGATGAGATGCGTACTAGCAGGCTTGGATGGTTTGGACATGTGGAGAGGATGGATGAACTAAGCTGGGTGAAAAGATGCAAGTCCATGAACATGGAGGGAGGTGCAGCAAAGGGCACACCAAGAAAGACGTGGGATCAGATTTGCGCTCTGAACTGGAATCAAACTTCAAAGAACGTTACAAGTGAGGCAGCTCTTAACAGGGTAGCTTGGAATGCCGCCATTAGGACATGAAACCAGAACCGCACTTCGTGTGTAGCACATAGTCTTTCAATTTGTGTTTGTATGTATGTACCTCCATCAAACTTAAAAACATCCCCAAGATCCCCATTCTAGACATATGTGTACACTTTTTGGTACAAAAAGTCCCACCTTAATTACATAAGAACATAAGAAAATGGGAGTCTGCAGAAAGCCGATCGGCCCACACAAGGCAGATCCCTGTCACACCCAACCCCAATTACAAGGCATAATTATAGACCCAAATCACTAATACCTTGAGGACTGACCTCACCAAACGGTCAGAGATCAACACAATATTACAGGGGTCTGCAGAGCGCCGATTGGCCCACACCCGGCAGATCCCCCCTCATACCCAACTCCTCTCGTCCATATGCCTATCTAATTTATCTTGAAGCTCCCTATCGTTGTCGATGCTACCATATCACTCGGTAGCCTATTCCACATGTCTACAACTCTGTTACCAAACCAATTTTTGCCTATATCTTTTCTGAAACAAAATTGATCAAATTTGAAACCATTTGTTTGAGTTCTTTCGCTATCACTGAGCTTCAGTACATTTTTCATGTCCCCTTTATTAATCCCACCAACCCATTTGAACACTTCTATCATATCCCCTATAACTCTGCGTCTTTCTAACGAATGTAAGCCTAATTTGTTCAACCTTTCTTCATATGGTAGATTTCTAATATTATGAATCATTTTTGTCATTCTTTGCTGTACTCTCTCTAACGAATCTATGTCCATTCTGTAATAAGGACACCAACATTGGACAGCATAATCCATATGAGGTCTCACTAATGATAAGTAAAGTTTTAAGATAACATCGGTAGTTCTGTTACTCACACTCCTGGAGATGAATCCGAGAATCCTGTTTGCCTTGTTACGGTCGCTTATACACAGTTTTCTAGGCTCCAAATCGTTGCTAACAAACACACCCACATCTTTCTCGCAGTCTGAGTTTTCTAATTCCGTATGAGCTAGTTTATAGTTTGCATTAGTATTCGTCTTCCCTATCTTTAATACCTTGCATTTGTCAATGTTAAAATTCATCTGCCAAGTTACCGGCCATTCGTGTAAGGTATCTATATCCCTTTGGAGGCACTCTATGTTGCTATCTGAATCTATTGTTCTCCCCATTTTGGTATCGTCAGCGAATTTACTTATCCTACTAGTTATACCTAAATCAAGGTAATTTATGTATATAACAAACAACAGAGGACCCAATACAGATCCCTGGGGGACACCACTTTTGACTGCTCCCCATTCTGACTTAGTACCATTCATGCTGACTCTCTGCTTCCTACCAATTAGCCATGACCTAATCCATCCAAAAAACGACCCACCTATTTCATGCGCCTCAAATTTTCTCATCAATCTCTCATGAGGGACTTGGTCAAAAGCCTTACTGAAATCTAAGTATATTATATCATATGCCTTGTCATTATCAGCTGCTTCATATACCTCTGAGAAAAAAACTACGCAAATTAGTAAAACAAGAACGTCCCTGAGTGAATCCATTCAGGCGCGTTATCGCCAGCCAGAAAAAAATGGACACCTAAATGACACGAAAAGTCTTCATATTGACAAAGAATGAAAGAAATGGGGTGAAATGTCTAAAAATCACCAAACTAATGGGCCTAATGTCATAAAATCTAAAAACGAATGGGGCTAAAAATGAGGGAGAAGGATGAGGCCAGGACGGAGTACAAACGTGTAATAGTAGCTAGAATATAATTAATAAAGACGTCGCCAGTACAGGGGTTAATCTCCGTAGGATACAAAATGTCGGGAAGCCTGCTGGGTTGGCCGGTCTCTTACTTACTATAGGGTCTCTAGATATGAGCGCCGACATCAACCAACATATATGCTAATACAAGGAAAACACGGGATATAGAGTATTTGGTCAGTATTTCGTGGTGTGCTGACTATGTGAGAGAGAGAGAGAGAGAGAGAGCGAGAGTTGTATAGCTAGTTGTGAATGGAAGGAAAACACAGGATATAGAGGATTTGGTCAGCATTTCGTGGTGTGCTGACTGTGTGTGTGTGCGTGTGTAAGAGTGAGAGAGAGGAGTTATGTAGTTTGTTCGGGTTAATACAAGGAAAACACTGAAGATATAGAGTATTTGGTCAGTATTTCGTGGTGTGGTGGTTATGAGGGAGAGAGAGTGTGTGAGAGAGAGAGAGAGTGTGTGTGTGTTGTAGCCAATGTTTTGTGGTTTGTTTTGATAAATACGAGGAAAACACAGGGTATTCAGTAGTATACTGTATGTGTGTGTGTGAGTGTATAACGTGATATGATGTGATATAAGCCTGTGTATGTATGTGTGTAACGTGATGTGATGTGATAATTATAAGCCTGTGTATGTATGTGTGTGTGTGTGTGTCTGAGTGTGTGTGACGTTACGTGATGTGATATAAGCCTGTGTATGTATATGCGTGTGAGAGTGTATGTGTCTGAGTGTGAGTCTAGGGTAGTTGTGGTTTGTCAAAGGATTACCAACATAATAGTAACGGGATTACTGGGTTGGTAGGCATGGTTCACGGTGTTGACCACAAGCTGTAGTAATAATAGTCATAGTGTAATAGTGATAGTGTAATAGCAAGTCATAGTGTAATACTAATAGTGTAATAGTTGTTACGATCGGGTCTCGTATAAATCAGTGGCTCTTGTACATTGGACTAGACTGGCATAAATGCAACAACGGAAACGCTAGATCCAACCCCTGATATATAATCCCGTCGAACAAAGAACACATATACCCTCCAGAGTTATATCTGCGATAGCGGGGTATCTTAACTCTCAGTATCTATGTGCTTCTACTATAGGCTGATGTGCTCTGAAACAGCCTATTACCTATAACATATGGTTGCTTAGTTATGGTACACAAGGAAAAGATAGTTAACTTAATTAAATCACAAGAGTGATCTAATGCAAACAAGAAGAAGGTTTACTTACCGTTACTTTAATCAATAATATCTGTCACTCCTTTATGAAAGAAAGTGTTGTAAAGTCCTCAAGCACCGAACAAGGAATCTTCTGAATAATGTCGGATGCTACTAAGAAGAACGTATCGGAAATGGAACCACAAAATAGCAGGAGGCAGGACAATGCACTTGTAGGCTAAATACACAAAAAGGCTGGACCTATAATGTTATTGGACACAAGAATATTATAAGCGGTGCAACTGTAATAATGCTCGCCACGAAAAAGTAGTACTCCTATTAACAAAACCGGTCTATGCTGGTTGTGTCTCTCTACAGCAACCTAGACCTCAAAATGCTTGTGTAGAAATAATGGGTATGCATAAAAGAGTATAATATGATCTAATCCAGCTAATGTCTACCCGGGTTAATAAAGTCTAGCTGGGATGCGCAAAGGTACAGAATTCTGGTGGAGCAAGGCAGCTCCTAGCCTAGTGTGGACCTTGGGTCTGTGCGGCCTGATTACGTTAATATGAAGGGGTGCTCTCTTGAGGATTCTCGATCACAAGTATCGAGTATCCTCCTGGCGACCCTCAAAAGTAAAAGCAAATAGAGTTAAAACAGTGTTGGGTGGATTAGGCAAGCAGCCCTCACGCACTACACAGTCTAAACTCCAAGGTACACAGACAAAAGATCCACCCAGGTAACCAACAGAATCCGTAGTGTCGTGCAGCTCAAAAGTAGCCTACACACAGTGAAAACACCAACAGCAAGGTACCTGATCCCTAGTCTAGCATTATTTAACCCTGTAGAAACATTAGTGATTGATGGAGACAGTCCGAGCAATACAATCTCCCAAAAAGACAATGACTATCTTCAACCTTAGCCTAGTACATAAGAAATGTGAGATCCAGCATATAATACAGTCTGGCCACCAATTCAAGGTGTGGATGCAGGGAACCAGAGGGGGATTGATATTAATAAAAGGCGAGGAAGTAGTGGAAATGATAGAGGCAGTAGAAGAGAAAGATTATAAGACAAGAGTGTGGAACAGTTCATGGGAGATGCTTAGAGTATGCTGTCTGGGACGGATCTGACAAGGATATTCCCAGGGACCGCCGCGCTGGAGTCCCAGTTCGCAGGAATGGCACGAGGGCGCGCGACAGTCGCCCAGTAAGCAGCCGCCTAGTAGGCAGTGTTAGGCAGGAGGCAACGAATCCCGCGAGGCCTATGTAAGGGGGCCAGCCACGCGCCACACTCACCACCAAGTCACACCACCTGGTCTCTCTCTCTCTCTCTCTCTCTCCCGCTCGCCTTCCCATCATTGAACCACTTAACACAATACTTTCAATTGACTAAATAAAATAGAAAGGATTGTGACGGACGAAAATAAAGAACAGTTCTGAACTGTCTGCAACACAAGCTTTCTCGAGAAGGAAAGTACACAATGATAGGTAGACTGTAGCTACATTCTCTGCCCTGGCGAGTCCTAGCGAGTAAGCCATGCGGTTCTGGGGGAAGCGGTGAGCGTCACACCCCACCCAAGATTTTTAAGAGGCTCCAACTATGAGCTCTAAATCTGACACACAGAACCCATACAAAATTTGCCACTCCTAGCCACCCAGCGACAATGAAATGTAAAGCACAGTTCGCTTCAAAATAACACATTATAAAAATGAACAACCCTTCCCAACACAATAGATTAAATTACATAGTTATGCTCATAAGAGCGAGCTTCACTAGCCCAGCCTTCTGAGAGGAGTACAACTCAGAATTTCTGCTATAACATACTTAAAAACAAATTAACTATCAAAGAAAGAGTTTTTATAGGATTTTTATATTTTTTAATATGTTTATGGCGGCTGCACTACAGGGGCAAAGCCTAGTTTTTTCTTCTATACCAACACAGCAACTCCTACTTTACGACCCAATACGCTGGGCTACACACGCGAGCCAACAAGCACCAGGCGTAACCATACTAATCAAACCAAAGTAGGAAGCTACCCTTGTGATGATCTACCCCGGGTCTTCCACCCACGATAAGCAATCTGCAATCACATTCTCAGAACCGGCAATATGGCGTATGTCTAGGTTCTATTCCTGCAACATTAATGACCACCTGGTCAGCCTCATATTCCGGTTATGGAATTGATTCAGGAACTTGAGGGGGTGATGGTCGGTGTAGATCACCACAACTGGTCCATAGGCTGGAACATACACCTCAAAGTGCCTGAGCGCTAGCACAATCGCCAGCAGTTCCTTCTCAACTACTGAATAGTTCTTCTGCGCCGAGTTGAACTTTTTTGAGAAGAAACTGACTGGGTGCTCCAGCCCATCTTCGTCTGATTGCATCAGAACGGCACCAGCCCCCACACCACTGGCATCAGTTGCCAGCTGGAATGGTCGGCTAAAGTCCGGGGCCCTGAGGATTGGGTGAGTACACAACAGGTGTTTTACTAGCAAAAAAGCCCTCTCACACTCAGGCGCCCACTTAAACTTTCTATCTTTGGCCAATAGGACCGTCAGAGGAGCCAGCACAGTAGAATAGCCCTTTATAAAGCGGCGGTAGTAACCAATCATGCCCAAAAACCTCATGATCTGCTTCTTGGTGGACGGCCTGGGGAAGTGGTTAATAGCCAATATCTTGTTCTGTGGGGGGCACACCTGTCCCAAACCCACCATGAACCCCAGATACTGCACGGTAGCCCGCACAAAATCACACTTTCCCAGGTTGACCACCAAGTTTGCCTCGCTTAATTTCTTAAATAGGGATTCTACATGTTCACAGTGGCTCTTGAAATCGTCATCGTAGATAATGACGTCGTCCAGGTACACGGTACAGTTCGGAATGTCAGCCACTAACTCGTTCATCAAGCTTTGGAAGGTCGCTGGTGCGTTCTTTAGACCGTACGGCATGACATTACAACGATATGTAGCACCATCCACCACAAAACCACACACCTCTTTCGCCCGTTCAGACAAAGGCACCTGCCAGTAACCTTTTACCAGGTCCACCTGGGTCAAGAACTTGGCCCTGCCAATCTTGTCTACACAGTCATCGACCCGGAGAAGAGGATATGGGTTGGTGGGAGTCAAGCCGTTTAGCCTGCGGTAATCAACACAGAAGTGCACCTTGCCATCCGGCTTAGGTTGCAGCGTTACGGGAGATGTCCACTTTACCGCCCCCTTCTCGATCAGTCCCTGTTGCAACATATACTCCAACTCCGCCCGGAGGGCCGGAAGTTTAACAGGGGGCACCCTATAGGGCACTGATTTGAAGGGTGGGTGGTCTCCGACGTCAATGTCGTGCACCTCATGAGTAGTGAGGCCTGGGTGTTCCGCAAATACAGTAGGGTATAAACAGAATAGGCGCTCAACAGCCACACGCTGTTGCTCAGGTAGGTGTTGCAAAGCCTCATGAGCCGCCTGTCTCGTGTTTCCTGCACACTGATCTGCAGAAACATGATAATCCCAGTTGTCATCCACCTGCGCATGACTGTCCCGTTCCCCTTCTCCACCTTGATTGCTGAAAGTCATCACGGGGACAGTGAGAGGCTCAGGTGGGCGCCTCACATACTCCTGCATCAGGTTGACATGACATAACTGATTCCTCTTACGCCTGTCTGGAGTGGCCACCAGGTAATCTAAGTCCGAGAGCTTCTCTGCTACCCTATAAGGACCAGCGTACTTTGCGGATAAGGGGTGACCTACAAGAGGGAGTAGTTTCAACACCTCCTGACCAACGTGAAACTCCCTGAGTTTCACCTTGTGGTCGTACCTGTCCTTCATGAGGGCCTGAGAGCCTACCAGATTGCGGCCAGCCAACTCCAGACTACGCAACATTCGTTCTCTACTCTCAAGTTCGACAGCACCGTCACTACACTTTAGAACCTCCGGGTCTTCTAGCTGCAATTTGCGAATATCTGAGGGAGCTAGCCTGTCTAAGTGTTTGCGAAACAACTCATGCCCTCCCCCAACATCGAACTTTGCATCCTGTTGCTCTCTCTGTGTATACCGTTGCTGCCTCTGAGTCTCTTTAAGCCCTGCCTCTACACTCTCAGTGACAGGTGGTGGTGCTTCTCCAGACTCTAATAACGGTGCTAATACAGAGTCCCCGAGAAGTGCTGCTGGTACTAGACTCTCCACCGTATCAGCTTTCAGCACCTTCTCGTGACCATTCCTCCGCTTATTTGAAGACTGTTGGTTAGGCTGTGACTCCCTGGATGCGAGAGATCTGGTTACAACACACTCCATTGGTTGCACCTGACACTTCTCAACCCATTCCTGTTCCTCCCTACTCACGTCGGCCGGCTCCTCGGCAACGACTAAGGGTGAAACCTTAGAAGCAGGCACCGCAAAGTCATTGCCGAGAAGGAGGTAGACGCCCCCAACAGGCAATTTCTCCACGATTCCCACATCCAGTTCGCGAGTCACACCGTCAACTTCAAGCTCCATTCTAACAAGCGGGTATGACCTAGTTGCATTAACTCCCTGCACCACAACTACCCGCGCCGCGTTTATGGGTCTACCAGTGAAATTCTTCAAGAGTGTCTGAGAGGCACCTGTGTCACGCAAAAGCTGTAGCCCGTGCTTCTTGCCCCCCCACTTCACGCAGCCATGCCCTCTATGGTCGCAAAAGGCATCGCGGACAGGGTTCGAGCCTTCCGGATCCTTCTTCACTGGCGGTGCTCCATCCTCTGATCTTATGCCTCCAGCAAACACAGAAGACTTCTGGAACACCCCAATGCTGCGAGCCAATGACACAGCCGCCGTGGGAGGTCTGCTCGGACAAGCTTTTGCCATGTGCCCCTCTTTGTGACAGTGATAACACTCAAATTTCCCCTTGGACTTATACTGAAGTGTAAAAGTCACCTGACCCTTCTTAAACGGGGCGGTGCTAGGTTTGTGATCAGTCTTGGTGTCATTGCTTTTAAATTTATGTGTGTCCATATTCCGGGGAGGGGGAGGGTAACGCTCCTTAACGCCTACATCGTTTCTCTGTGCAGAGCCGCACCCCCGAATTAGTGACAACCAACGATCAGCCATCTCTGCTGCTTCTACGAGAGTTCTTGGGTTCTTCTCTTTAAGGTTTAAAGTCAAGTCGCCGCCCGTACACTTATAAAACTGCTCTAGAAGCATCAACTGTTTCATCTCATCAAACGTAGTTGTCTTCTCTGATCTGAGCCAGTTTCCCATAGCGTCGGACAGGTCCCGGGCGTGCTCCAAGAAGGTACTGTCTCGCCCCTTAGTCACACCCCGGAACTTTAACCTATATGTCTCGGGTTGTAGCTCTTATGCCCGCAGGACAGCCTCCTTGAGCTCCTCATAAACAACGCAGGACTCCAAAGGCAGTGCATCGTAAGCCTTGAGCCCCTTGCCTACGAGTCTAGATGACACAAGGGCCGCCCACTTAACTTCAGGCCACTGATGCTCCCGGCACTTCTTCTCAAATCTATTGAAAAACTCTGTGACACCAGACTCGTCAAATACAGGGACCAGTTTGAGAAGGTGCGACAGAGACTGATCATGCGCACGGTTTCCAGTACCGAGTCGCTGTCCCGTCGTCTCAACACGAGACTTCTCTAAATCCATGTCGGCACAGTATCTAGTAGATTCTAGTTCAGTCCTAAGCTCAGCTTCCCTCGTCTGTTGCTGCATCCTAGCCAGCTCTTTTCTCTCTTCTATCTTAGCTAGCTCTTTTCTCTCTTCTATCTTAGCTAGCTCTTTTCTCTCTTCTATCTTAGCTAGCTCTGTCTGCTGTTGACTCTGATGTTTTACCATCTCGAGCCGAAAGAGCATCTCCGGGGTCAAACCTTGAGGAGGAGGAGGAGATGCAATGATGTTAGAAATACCCGGTGATCCCCCCAGGGGCAAACCACCCTGCCAGTCACTACCAACCTGCGGAAGCGTGCTCAGGGTCGGTACTCCAATAGGAGGATTGGGAGTCGAGTGAAGGGAAGGCTCGGCCAAAGGGCTCTGAGCACTCACCCTACCTCGTACGCCAGTCACCCCACCCAGCACACACGTTATCAGGTCATCCTTGGTCATGCCACTAGTACATACATGACCGATAGCTGCGGCTAAGCACTGGAGACCGTTCCGATTCATACCCACCAACCGGTCGGAAGTAACAGGCCATTGTAAAAAATTCCTTGCATCCTCCTCACTGTTCACCAAGTTAACAACCTGCCCATGCTGCTGCTCCTCAGCTTCTACATCACGTACTGTGTCTTCATCCTGCACTGATCCGCTATAAGACATGATGCTCACTGAAGATTTTTCACTTTGATACACAAAAAAGAAGTACCCCAAACTCTTATACCACAATATTCACAATAACAAATTCTCGGAGACAGCTTAAGTGCTATATTACTTTGCTAAAAAAATAATTCTTGCATGTCCTCAAAAAATATTCCACAAAATCAACAAATGTTCACTGCCTAAACTGTGAGAAAAATCTGCACAATAACCTGCAATTATATGTCAGTTCACCAAATCCTGAGCTAGGTCGCCATTTGTTACGATCGGGTCTCGTATAATTCAGTGGCTCTTATACATTGGACTAGACTGGCATAAATGCAACAACGGAAACGCTAGATCCAACCCCTGATATATAATCCCGTCGAACAAAGAACACATATACCCTCCAGAGTTATATCTGCGATAGCGGGGTATCTTAACTCTCAGTATCTATGTGCTTCTACTATAGGCTGATGTTCTCTGAAACAGCCTATTACCTATAAC
>JBAKBP010014739.1:0-57979 GCA_037953745.1 Lithodes maja | reverse complement strand
CAATATACATAGCTGCTGACGGTAGCCAGCACGGTACAGTGGTACGGGCGGTACAGTGGAGTACCAAGGAGTACAATCAGGTTGCGTTGCCACGCACTGGGTGCGTCACAGCCCCCCCAAGATTTTAGATAATCGACCTTAGAAGCATTATCAAAATCTGACAGGCAACCAACCGACCTGCTACCCTTAGCTGCCACTAATTGCAAAAGGTGCACAACAACTGAAGTGTGAATTATACATAAAACACAATATCGCATGCATCATGCTACAACAATAAAGACTTACAAAACTAAAAAAAAAAATTCTCGTTTATTTTATTGTTTTATAATCTTTTTGGACGGCGTTATGATAGCCTAATTTTACTCCTGCTCAACCCACACACCGTGCACGACTATCCTGGATCATCAACCCTTGATAGACAATCTGCTATCACGTTCTCACTCCCGGCAATATGCTGAATGTTGAGATTATACTCTTGGAGCATTAGGGACCACCTGGTCAACCGCATATTCCGATTGTGAAACTGATTTAGGAATTTCAAGGGATGATGGTCCGTATAAATCGTCACTACCGGGCCGTAGGCTGGAACATAAACTTCGAAATGTTTGAGCGACAAAACGATAGCAAGAAGCTCCTTCTCTATAGTCGAGTAATTCCTTTGTGCCGAATTAAACTTGCGAGAAAAGAAGCTCACTGGGTGTTCCAAGCCCTCGGAATCAGTCTGCAGTAACACTGCCCCGGCACCCACACCGCTGGCATCAGTCGCCAGCTGAAAACTCCTGGAGAAGTCTGGGGCTCTCAAAATCGGATGTGTACACAGCAGGTGCTTGACTAGGTCGAAAGCCCTCTGACACTCCGCAGCCCAACAGAACTTCACTGACTTCGACAGTAGATCAGTTAACGGTGCTAAGACAGTAGAGTATCCCCGGATGAAGCGCCTATAATAGCCTATCATACCTAGGAACCGCATGACCTGGCGCTTAGTGGTGGGCCTGGGAAACATATTGATAGCCTGTATCTTGCTCAGGGGGGGGCACACCCGGCCTAACCCGACCACGAAGCCAAGATACTGCACAGTAGCCTTTACAAACTCGCACTTCCTCAGGTTCACCACCAGCCCAGCATCGTGCAACTTCCCAAACAGGGTCTCTAAGTGCCTTAGGTGATTTTCAAAATCGTCATCATACACTATCACGTCATCAAGGTAGACCGTGCAGTTAGGGATTTCGTCACAAATATCGTTCATCAGGTTCTGAAACGTGGCAGGTGCGTTCTTAAGCCCATAAGGCATTACGTTACATTGGTAGGTCTTGCCATCTACCACAAAACCACAAACTTGCTTAGCTCGGTCCGACAGGGGTACTTGCCAGTAGCCTTTTACAAGATCAATTTTAGTAAGGTACTTTGCATTCCCTATCTTGTCCACGCTGTCGTCAACTCGAGGCAAAGGGTAAGGGTTGGTAGTGGTCAAGCCATTTAGCCTACGAAAATCTATGCAGAACCGCACCTTGCCGTCAGGTTTTGGCTGCAACGTGACGGGTGATGTCCACTTCACATAACCTTCAGTGATCATCCCTCTCTCAACCATGTACTTTAACTCCTCCCGTAAAGCTGGCAACTTTACCGGGGGCACACGGTAGGGCACTGACTTGAAGGGCACATTATCACCGACGTCCACGTCGTGCGTTACCTGAGTAGTGAGACCTGGGTGTTCGGCGAAAACAGAGGGGTATGACCTGAACAGGCCTAGGACAGCAGCACCCTGGTGCTCAGGCAGGTGACTTACAGCTTGCCTAGCCTCTTGTTCAGTATTCCCCGCCCACTGTTCCGCGGAAATGACACAGTCCCAGCTATCCTCCTCAGCAGCATGACTGTCCCCACCTCCTTCTCCACCCTGGCCGCTGCAGGCCAGCACAGGGACAGTGAGAGGCTCTGAGGGGCGTCTCACATACTCTTTCATGAGGTTAACATGACATAACTGATGTTTTTTTCTACGGTCAGGTGTTGCAACGAGATAATCAAGGTCGGACAGTTTCTTAGCCACCACATACGGCCCAATAAACTTGGCAGAAAGGGGGTGTCCAGGCAAAGGTAAAAGCAACATTACCTCCTGACCCACCGAAAACTCCCGAAGCTTCACCTTGGCGTCATACTGGTGCTTCATGACCGCCTGTGCATTAACCAAGTTATTACCTGCCGCTGCCATGCAACCTATAAGTCTCTCCCGGCTCTCAAGGATATATTTAAGTACAGACCCCGGCTTCTCTTCGCCCTCCCAGATCTCTTTCACCATACTTAAAGGTCCTCTCACATTATGGCCAAAGACTAGTTGATTTGGACTGAACCCCAGGCTCTCTCCTGGGACTTCACGTGCAGCGAACAGAACATACGGCAGACCCAAATCCCAATCAGTGTCATGTTCTGCACAGTAACAGCGTAGCATACTCTTCAGGGTCGAGTGCCACCGCTCCAAGACTCCCTGACTCTCGGGATGGTAGGCTGACGACACTACAGAACATATACCGTGCAACGGAAGGGTTTGCTTGAACAATTTGGATGTAAAATTGCTCCCCTGGTCTGACTGCACCTCACGTGGAAATCCATAACGGGAACAGAACAATAATAAGTTTTTAACAACTGCCTTTGCCGAGCCGTTTCTCATGGGGTATAAGTCCGGGTATCTCGTAGCCACATCCATGATTGTCAACAGGAATTTATTGCCACTACTAGTAGGCGGGAAAGGGCCAACCAAATCTACTACAACTTTGCTGAACGGAGGCCCGGTGACAGGTATGGGAAACAAAGGTGCCTTCGGGATGGTCTGGTTAGGCTTCCCCGTTGTCTGGCAGGTCGCACACCCAGCCACCCATGCACAGACATCAGCCTTGACCCCAGGCCACCAGAAAAACCTGCCCAATGCCGCCAATGTTTTTGTTACCCCCAAATGACCCGCCACCGGCACATCATGCGCCAGACACAATAAGGACTCTCTATACTTATTTGGAACAACCACCTGGTCTACTACCCTCGCACCGCCCTCCCACTTCGATTTGGGGTCTAGAAATCTGCGGTACAATATCCTGTTGAGCCTAAAGAAATCTCCCGGCTTCGCATCCCCATCTTCCTCCAACTCTATGGCACCATTGCTATAACGAGCTAGGCTAGCGTCTTGCAGCTGCTGCTCACTAATGTCCCTGGGCGTCAATGCATCAAGATGGTTTTGTAATAAGACATTACCCCAGCTAGTAGGCTCTACTGCCTTAGTGGCTCTCGCTACAGCTCTTGCCTCACGCGAAGTCTTACCCAACTCTGCCTTGTTACACACCATATCTGGGCCAGAATCAACTCCCGTGTTTATTATAGGTCCAAGTACCGAATCACCGAGAAGTGCAGCAGAATCAATGTCCCTTTTCCTGCCCTTAGCAACCTTCTCCTGATCCTTCCTCCACTGTCCCCGAGGTTGAGTGCTAGGCTGTGCAGGAGCCGCAGAGCGAGATCGGGTTACCACACAGGCCATCTCATCCTGTTGGCACCTCCCAACCCATTCCCGATTCTCACCATCCACGTCGGCCGCCCTCTCGGCAACGACTAAGGGTGGAGTCCCGGAAGTGGGCACCGCAAAGTCGTTGCCGAGAAGAAGGTCGACGCCCTCAACTGGCAAACACTCAACGATCCCTACATCCAGCTCCCTGCACACCTCTCCCACTCTCAACTCCAACCTCACAAGTGGGTATGACCTCGTAGCATTTATACCCTGCACCACAACAACTCTGGCCGCATTTATCGGTTTCCCTGTGAAGTTCCTCAACAAAGTTTGCGAAGCCCCCGTATCCCTCAGCAAGTCAACCCTCCGTAGTTCACTCCCCCAGCTCACAAACCCGTGTCCCCGATGGCTACAGAAAGTGTCCCGGACAGGTGTCGAGCCTTCCGTACGCTTCTTTACCGCGTGTGCCTCAGCTGCTGACAACCTACCCCGGGCAGTTGCTGCAGCCTTCAGAGACACACCGATACTGTGAACCAATGACACCGGCTTAGCGGGAGTGTTACTAGGGCACTCACGTGAATAATGGCCTAGCTTCTGACATTTGTAACATTTCACATCCCCAATGGGCTTGTTCCCTTGTGCGGGCGAAGAAGGGGCCTGACCTTTAGTAAACGGGAGAGGCTTGTGTTTGTAGGTGTTATTAGGTGCAATGCTTTTAGTGTGGTTATGTGTGTCATAGGATTTGTTATTATCGAAAACTCTGGTGGGTGGGGTATAGCGCCCCTTCTGCCCTGACTCAGCCCTCTGAGCGGCACCGCAACCACGAATCAATGATAATCTGAGGTCTGCCATCTTGGCAGCCTCCTCTACTGTCTTGGGACATTTTTCCTTAATGTTCAGCGTTAGATCGGTTCCAGTACATTTGTAAAACTGTTCCAGATAGAAAAGTTGCTTAATTTCCTCAGCCGACTCTGCGTGCTCGGACCGAAACCAGTTATTACATGCATCTGTTAAGTCCCGTGCGTGCTCCATAAAACTGACGTCGCTCTTCTTATTCACGCCACGGAACTTCAATCTATAAGTTTCGGGTTGCAGTTCGTAGGCCCGGAGCACAGCCTCCTTCACCAGTCCATACACGATACTCTCGTCCAGTGACAGTGCATCGTAGGCTTTCAACCCCTTACCCACTAGACGTGATGAAACTAATGCTGCCCATTTAACCTCCGGCCAGTCATACTCACGACACTTCTTTTCGAAACGAGCAAAAAACTCAGTCACTGCTGTCTCATCAAATGCGGGTACTAACTTAATTAAATGCGAAAGTGAGTCTGTAACCCAGTGCCCACCACCGAGATGACGCCCCGTGGTCTCTACTCTAGACTTCTCGACATCCATTTCAGCCTGGTACCTGGTTGCATCCTGATTGGCTTGGATTCTAGCAACCTCTATGCGTTCTATACTAGCCTGTTGTATCTGAGTCTCCTGCAGCTTAATCCGTTCTATACTAGCCTGTTGTATCTGAGTCTCCTGCAGCTTAATCCGTTCTATACTAGCCTGTTGACTCTCTTGCAACTTAAGCTTAGCTAGTTCTAGCTGAAATAACATCTCAGGAGACAGGCCTGGGGGGGGAGAGCACGAAATGGGGGATCCACACCGAGACGTGTTTACGGGTAAGCCAGCTTGCCATTGAGAACCCTCCTGCTGCATCGTGCTAAGACTCGCTGGCTGAGGGCCCAGCTCAGGGGTAGAGTGGAATGGAGGCTTGGAGGGAACCCCCCAAGACCCCACTCCACCCACCGCCCCATCGCCATCACCCAACAAACATGCCACCAAATTCTTCTTGGGCCAACTGTCAGGACAGTCCCGCCCCAAAACCGTGGCTAAACAGCGAAGACCGTAACAATCAATAGCCTGCAGGCGCTGTTCGGTCAAAGGTGTCTGCAAAAATGCCCGGGCATCCCTCTCTCCACTTATAACACTCCCCTCCCTAAATATCTGTTGTACTTGCTGGTCACTAGGCTGTACCGTGTTATCCTCCCCCGTAAATGATGAGTCATTAGACATAGTGCTGGTTATACAATTGCTGTTCATAAAAAAAAAGAAGTGCTTATTACTAATTGCAGTCTCGACTCACAAAATGTTAAAGATGCTTGAATGACTCTACTCTAGACACCCCTAACGAAACAATCTGCAAGTCCACCAATACAATAATGACACAATAAAAATTCCTCCAATATGCAAGAAAATTCTAGCCAGCTCTACTAGGTAGCATAGAATAGTTCTCCAAAAAACATGTGATAGGATACTACTGAATCTTGTGCAAGGTCGCCATATTTGTTACGGCTGGATCGGCAATACATATTCGGGATTCTTGATCGTAGGACAGAAATGGCTTATGTGACAACGACACGCTCGATTCCAGTCCCAAATACTATATGCTCCAGACAACAAAAGCACCAACGCCCTACAGAGTTATCGTCTACGGTAACGAGGTACCTTAACTCGGCGAAAGTGTACAACAGGGGTAGGCTATGAGGCTAAACTCCCTCAGACATTTATAGGTTACGTTATTACTAAAGAAATGCAATACTCAAGAAACTACGTTAATATTAAGCCTCTAATAATGTAGAATAGAAGCAGGCTAAAGGTATGACAGTGAAATGCTAAATGACAAATGTACACGCCTACTTGAAAGCGCGTGCACTAGAATAACTGTCCCCTACTAACATGCACTAGCATGTAGCATACAAGATGTTCATGATCCAGTAGATACCTAATAATACACATGGAAGGAACATAAATAGTAGTCACTTATTATAATAATGAATCTATACTTGGAATAACTAAAAGGTTGCAGGCAACAGTACTGCGCCGGTAGCCTACTACCGCATAGGCTACTTCGCTTCTCTCACTCTGTCTCCCCTCTGAGTCCGTATGCGCCCTACGCAACAGAACTCCGGACACAGCAGCAAAACGACAGTGCAGTTAATTGATACATGAAAGTATTAATAGTGTTGTCTTGTGTGTGAGTAATGTGTATTGTAAAGTGTTACATACATAAACTTAAAGAGAGCTGCAATGCATAGTAAAATAAAGATATATCCCACTCATCATCCCCATGTGTTCTAGCTAGCAGGCCAAGTCACAGGAACAACGAGTCCCAGCACCGAAAGCGAGAACCCAGGAAAAGACTGTAGAGAACACAAGGACAGATAAATTACGTTACTCTACTATACCGGCACTACGAGCGAGCTGTAGTCTCTGGTACTACACTCGCTCCTGGCTCGGTATGCAAATCAAGGCTAAGTCCTCGCCCCTCTACAGACAACTCCTGGGCATGGTCGGGCTCTTACACATGGCACCAGTCTAGTCACAAATTGGATGATGAGCGGGGCATATAACTTGTGAACATGTAGAACGTTCACCAACTATCCTCATCAAGAAGATCGCTGTTCACATTAACCCCTTAAATCTAATACATGTAAATATATGCTTGTCCTAAGAGTAATACGAGAGGTGAGTGCTGAAACTCCTTTAGGACCTCAAGGGAAGGTTATGCATTTAAATAGAGAGAAGAATGAAATGAGAGTAATGTCGTCAGAGAGAAAGAGTGCAACCGTGAGAAGTTGGGAGAGAGAGCAAGGGATGTTAGAATCTCAAAGGTTCTAGGCAACCTGATCATGGAACACACAGCGAGCCTCCAGGCAATGTGCTGTACGACAACATGGGCAGCCCAGGCAGCATAGGCAGGCGGCAATGGACTACCAACCCTGTCGCGCCCAGCTATAAGCGCAAGGCTGCCAACCAGTCAATACGTCTGGCAACCACCCCCCCGGCAGCGTGGCGCGTTGCTACCCTCTCGCTCTGAAGCCCAACTCACTCTCTCTCTCTGAACTCCCATTGTCTTATCTATCAACTTCTCTATTGATACTACATATTAAATGGAAGGTCTCGACATGGCTTAAAACAAAACCCACCACTGGTTAGCACATGACGAGACCTTTGCAGAGATACAAAGAACATAGTTATAAGTTGTCACACTCAATATACATAGCTGCTGACGGTAGCCAGCACGGTACAGTGGTACGGGCGGTACAGTGGAGTACCAAGGAGTACAATCAGGTTGCGTTGCCACGCACTGGGTGCGTCACAATACATTATTAAAGGAGGGCGCGTATATATGGTGTGACAGGCCGTCATTACACATTATTAATAATATTTACAATGGTTGGGATAGGACTATTTTTGTATCTGTCAGTTCTTGCCCTTATTGGTTGGAGTGTGTTGAAGTGACGAGCTGCACGTGTTGGTCTAGGGGCATCTGGTGGAAGTAAGTTTCTGTGTCGTGGGTGAACAAGTAGCTTAGATGCAAACTGCTGAGTGTGTTGTAGTGGTGGGTTGAAAGTGCAGGTATGCTAAGGGTGGTGAGAGCTTCCTCGTACCCTGGGTATGTGCCACCCAGGATGATCCTGCATGCCCTCTTCTGCACTCTCTCCAATTGACGTTGTTGTGTCAGGGTTAGAGAGGAGGACCAGGCGGGAGAGGTGTAGGTGAGCTTAGGGAGTATGAAGATGTTATATATACTCTTCAGCTCATTCTCCATGTTACTCAGTTACTCAGTTACTTGTTCGTCAAGGGGAATCCACGCAATGCGAGCTAAGCTCATTATTATCGCGCCTCCTTAACTGGGAATGTATTGCGTGAAATGCATGTTAAGTGTTTTATGTACTGTTGGAATGGCTGTGGATGTGTGTGTAGTCTGTATTTTAGCCAATTGGCGACATTGGAAACGAAGGCTTAGGGTGGATCTGTATGGTACCATTCTCACTATAGACGGTACCGTCTCGCCCGAAGGCTTAGGTAGCCATCAGCTTAGGTGAACCATATGATACCTATCTCGCCTTGTACCATTTTTGCCAACCCCAGATGGGACGTCACAACGTCGTCCACTTATTCCAGGTACCTATTTACAGCTAGGTGAACTGAGGCTAACACATGAAAGGAGACAAGCCCAATTTGTCTCCGCCCGGCCGGGTATTGAACCCCCGACCCCTCGTGTGTGAGACGAGAGCTCTACCTACTAGGCTACGGACTGTGTGTGTGTGTGTGTGTGTGCAGCCCCGCAGGAGCACATACATCACTGAAGTGATGATAATGGTGATTATAGTAGTAGCAGTGATGGTGTTGGTGATTGTGGTAGTATTTGTCATGTTGGTGGTGATCTGTAGTGGTGACTATGGTGTGTCTGTGTGTGGTAGTGATAGTGGTGGTGATTATGGTAGCAGTTATGATGTTGTAGTTGATCTGTAGGGAGGATGGGTATTATGGGTGATGATTGTGAAAGTAGTTGTGATAGTGGCGGTGCTAGTAGTAGTGATGATGGTGATAGTAGTAGTGATGATGGTGATAGTAGTGATGATGGTGATAATAGTGATGATGATTCTGATAGTAGTACTGACGAGGGTGATAGTAGTAGTGATGATGATAGTAGTAGTGATGATGGTGATAGTAGTAGTGTTGATGGTGTCTATTCGCTGTAAGTAGGCGAGAAATCAAGACTTCTAACCTCTGTAACTCAAAAACGATTAGAGTAATCGAGCAAATATGTCTACCATTCGGGAAGAGTCAGTCAAGGAATAGATGTGGAAATTTACAGCCAATGTGTTCAAGCCCTTTTTGAGTTACAGAGGTTAGAGGTCATGATTTCTCGCCGACTTACAGCGAATAGACTATAGTAGTGATGATGGTGACATTAGTAGTGAAACTAGTGATGATGCAGATAGTAGTGATGATGGTGATAGTAGTTATGATGGTAGTTGTAGTAGTGATGATGATAGCACATCGCAGAGTTGGGTATGCCGTTTTGATATCGGGCAAAGTGATGTCAGGCGCTACGTCATTACTACCAGAATCATCACCATTATCACTATCACTATCACAATCACCATTAAGTTCACTATTGTGATGTCCTCACTACACAGACACCACCATCATCACTGCTGTGATGTGTGTGACCCTACGGGCACACACACGCACAGAAGTGCATAAACGGACAGACGAACAGAAAGACAGACAGAGACGCAATGATTGCAATACTACGTAACCCCTACGGTGGCTACGTAAAATAAATACTGTAGATACACATTACATTAGTAATATCCACTCGGTATTAGCCTAACCCCTTCTGTACTCGCAACGTCTTTTTAAATTTTATTCTGGCTACTATTAGACGATTTGATATAGTTTACAAAAGGCCTCCACCAATTAACAGGTTTTGAACTGTATCACTTAACCACCTTTACTACCACAGATCCTTCTTAAACTGCACAACATCGTCTAAATATAGCTACAATAAAATAACAAAGACGTCGCCGGTAAAGAAGGGGTTAAATTCGAATTTCGGAAATAAGTTCGAAAATCCTTCGAGCTTGTTTCCCACGAACCAATGTTTCGATTTTGAATAGGGACTTGGAAATAGGATCGTATGTAATATGAAATTTAGTCGGAAATACGTATACCTGTAGCCTACCTGTTTCAAACCCTGCACTATCAATACGTACTTCTTACCACGTACGTATTTCCAACTAAATTTTATAATACTGCATACGATCTTATTTCCAAGTCCCTGTTCAAAATTGGAAAATTTGTTTGTAGGAAACAAGTTTGCAGGTTTTCCAACCTAGTTCCCCAAAACTAGCACGAACTTATTGTACACGTACAGTACCACTTTCCCCCTCCCCTATCACCATCATCCCTACAACAAGCACCACCACTATCACTACTACTATCACCAGCATCCCTACTACTACCACCATCATCACTATTACTATCACTACAACTACTTTCACAATCACCACCATCATCACTGCCATATTATACATCATTATTGCTACAGATCATCCGCAACATCATAACTACTATCACAATCAACACCATTATCAGTACTACAATCAGACATACCATCATGACTACATATTATCACTAATGTGATTTGTGTACCAATATGGGGCACACACACACAGATCATCACACCACCCTCACAACTACTATCACTATCACTACTCTTACAACAATCACCATTATCATTACTACTGCCACAGAAGAATGTGTGTGCAAACACTATGATTACAATACTACGCCACCCCGACGAAGAGTGTGGGGGGGGGGGGGGGGTTAGTGGAAGGCTCGAACAGTCTATACGAGGAGCTTCCGAACAGACATTTTCTGTTGCGCTAGACATATCGAAGGCCTTCGATAGAGTCTGGCACAAATCCATTATTTCCAAACGACCCTCCTTCGGTTTCTATCCCTCGATCTGTGCCTTTGTCTCTAATTTCCTTTCCGGCTGTTCCATAGCTGCGGTTGTGGAAGGCAATGTTCACTTCCTCAACCTATCAACTCCAGTGCTCCTAAAGGTTCTGTCCTATCTCCAATTATCTTATAATTCATTAACGACCTTCTCAACTGCACCTCCAGCCCCATTCACTCATATGCTGACGACTCTACATTATACTATTCAACTAGCCTTCCACAAAATTATTCACAGCCGGAACTCCAAAACTCACGTAAGGAGGCCATAAAACACCTATCTTCTGATCTCTACTATCTCTAATTGGGGCAGAGAAAACCTTGTTACTTTCAATGCTTCCGAAACTCAATTTCTCCATCTGTCTACTCGTTGCCCCCTTCCAGAAAACTATGACCTACTCTTCAACAACATGCAAATTAACCCTTCATCAGCAGGGGCCTGGCTGAGTGGATGGCTTACTGCACTACTAATCCCATATTGTGTAGGTTCGAACCACCGGGTGTGTTGTTAGAAATATGTTAGTTATGTTTTTTTTTTACCCAGGGGGTAAGGGAATAGAATATGCCCCACGTGCCTCCTGCGTGTCGTAAGAGGCGACTAAAGAGGTTGGGTCGATGGTCTTGCGACCTCCCACCCGTGAAAAATACTTACTGCAACGAAGAACGAACGAACAGCCTCGGTTGGGGGCGTTTCGTTCATGGCCAGGGAATCACGGCGTCAGGCAATAGATAGATAGATAGATCTCCTAATGTTCTTGGTATCTCTTTTTCTTCTGATCTCTCTTGGAAAGATCATATTACCACTCTTGCTAAGACAGCTTCCCAAAAGCTGGGTGTGCTCAACCGCCTCTGGGGGTTCTTTACTCCTGCGCAGCTTCTTCTCTGTACAGGGGCAATTATGCAATCACCAGACTCCATATCACATTGCATTCATCAGTGAATGATAAGATAGTCAGTGTTTTAGTTGATACGGGATGTCGAGTTCAGTCTTTAATAGATTAAATCAAGACGATTCCTTAATAATAATAATAATAATAATAATAATAATAATAATAATAATAATAATTAACACTAGATTTCCCAGATGTAAATTTGCAAAGTGTTTCTCTCCTGTTTCCTTAGCTTATTATTGTGCTATCTCCTGAATAAATATTTGAGATTGTGTATTATATTTATCTTATAGTCTCTAACTACTTAAATAATGTTTTTCTTTTTACTGAGTCAAATGCCTTAGTGAAATATATTTAAATAACTATCAGTGACTATTTAACTTCAAACGATTTATCTACAGTAGCCTATATAGCCTACTGTAGGCCTACACAGTTCACTCTCCAAATCGAAAGAGGAAATTATTAATTTTGCTAATAAAACGTAAGAAAAATGTATCCTATATATCAATGAAGGCAATCTTGTTTGAGAAAATTCTACAATATAGATAAACTGTAACCAGTTTTCGAAGGTCCATAGGCTATAGAGTTATATCAGTCAATTGTAATGATAAAACAAGTTACCAGACATTTAGAAAAAGGCATTGAAAAGAGGACCCATGTATATAATTTATAACGTGTAGTGCAAAATCTACGCGGCTACTAAGATTATAAGCAAGATACGAACACCAGGGACATCTGTACGCGACCGGGGACCAGCAGAAACTCTTTGTGTGTGTGTGTGTGTGTGTGTGTGTGAAAGAAAGCAGTGGACAGTGGTCTCGATATTTAAGCGACGTAAACAAAACTACAGCTGATTTGGGTTGATAATTTAAAAAAAAAACATTGTTTCTCCTTGAAATCATTGGAAGGAAAACTAAAAGTATAGCTTACCCATTTTGATTTGCAACAGCTTCATTATGGATGGCACGGAAGAACAGACTGTATTAGAAGCAATAGCTGCAATAGTGTCTCTGGAGAATGAGGCAATTCCACGGTGTTGCATCGCTACTTGTCCCAACTCCAAATATCGTCCTGATAGGCCTATGCGTGATATACTTTGTTTTCCTGTACCACAAGAACCAAACAGGTAAATATTGGGTTTAATTCTAGTTGAGTAGTTTCGCTTTCACAGCATAGGCCTACTCATAAATTTATATGGCTACTTTAGCCTAGAGTTGTCATATACCATACTTAATTCCTATATAGCCTAGGCTATGTCCAAAGCGGCGGAAATGCATTATAAGGAATTATACCTAGGCTACTGTAAAAAAAAAAAAAAAAAATCTCCCCATAGGCCTAGGCCTATGCGGCACCATAGCTATTACATAATACTAGGTTAGGTTAGGTAAGGTTGTTAGGTTAGGCTAATGTCGTTAATGTAGTTTATTATCATTATATTACGTCTTTTACCCAGCAATTTCCCTGATCTTCATAGTTGGTCGGGAAGCTATGCCTTTACAACGACGCCTCCCTTTTGTCGCTGTGTACGTGAAACTAGAATTTTACCAAATATTGTATCACTAGCCTAGCCTAGTGAACTTTTATGTTAAAATTATGATAATCTTCAAGGACACTACATCCGCCCTAGGCCTGTTAGAAATAATTTATTAGGGAAAATAGGTACCAATAGTCCAATAGACTCGCCATATTTTTCTCATCATAGGCTAGTCCGCATGGAGGAATTTCGTATTGACACTTGAAAAAACCCGATTAGCCTAGGCCTAGCCTAGCCTACACCGAAAAATAGCCTAACACAAAAAGGTAACGGGACGATTCGACAGTGCGCCAGTTCGACGATGCCGTCGAAACGTCTAGCTCACGATCGTCGAAATGTCTGTCAGAACCGTCGAATCGTCCAATAATACCGCCGGATTAATATACCGGCCATCGTATAATTGTACAGTACTTCTCAACCCCTTTGGGTTCATGTTGCATTCTAAGTTTGATAATATTCAAGACCTCTTTCGCAGCCCTATTAGAAATAATTTATTAGGGAAAATAGGGACCAATAGACTCGCCATATTTTTCTCATTATAGTCCGCATGGAGGAATTTCGTTATCGACACTTGAAAAAACCCGATTACACCGAAAAATAAAAAAAATAATGTCCCGAACGTAAACAAAGCATTGCACCCAATGAATCCTTCGACCTGGGTCCTCTTCTTCTTGTTTTGAAAGATGCGGTGAGTGCGATTCACCCAATAAATGGCTTGAAAGTTACTCACAAAAACTATATTAGCCTATATTATATTATATTATATTATATATTATATTATATATTATATTATATTATATTAGGGTTAGGTTAATATAATCTAACATAATATTTGTACATTGTGGAAGCGTGCATTCTAAAGTATCCATTTCTTTATCCTCCCCTTTTTTCCCCAGCTAACCTAATCCCACAAGGACCCCAATGGAAATACGCCTAACGGCCTTATTGGGCTATCCTTAGTTGGAATTATGCAAGGCTGGTACATGTCATATTTGTAACAAACTATGTGGTACCAACTCTGTAAATTGCTAACTGAATAAATATTATTATTATTATTATTATTATTATTATTACTGTAAAAGCACGATTCACCGAATAAATGGCGCCATTTGACGGAGTATCTTCAGAGTAATGAATAATGGGTAAGTTAATGCAAATCCTCCACTCAAACCATGAAAAACAACAATTAAACACTATATTCCTTGAAAAAAATATAAAGAAACTTGGTAAATAAGGCGGCTCTAGCTGTCTTGAATGTTACCGAAAGTTTTTATATGCGTAGTGTGCAAATGAAAATCGGTACTTTAATTGGCCGACGGTACTTTCATCGGCGTTTTACCCTAATAAGCCGCTAATAGAGGTTTTAAAATTAAACTTGGCTCAGGTTTCCTTGTTTCTCAACTTAAGAAAACCTCAAAATGGAAAAACCCGAGCCAAGTTTTGGCAAAACTTGGCTCGGATTTAAAGTATTTTCAGAGTCCAAAACCCCTTAAAATTAATTTCGAAAGTTGACTCGGATTTGTTTTGTTTTCAACTTAAGAAACCCCCAAAATGGAAAAAGCCGAGCAGAGTTTTGGCAAAACTTGGGTCGGATTAAAAAAAAATCACCAAAAACCCTTAAAATTAATTTCCAAACTTTGACCTAGTATATTAACCGGTAAGATCCTATGTAGCGGTAGTCACCGTATTTTGTTTGCCCATTAACTAAGGATCCTTATTTATATCCTCATATCTCTTAGTTATTTTCTTCACTTACCTCAACAATACTAAACCCCAATAGCTGGGGAGGGTATGAAATATATCAGGGAAAGAGAGGGGTTGAAACACGGAGATTAACTAGAATATAGCCATCTTGATTAACCAAGCCAAGACGTTGTGTATCCTTGCTTGTGATTGGTTGTTGATTATCGTGACGTCATCAGCCAAGGCAGGCCTAAGCGATGACGTCATTCCAGCCTTCGGCCAACATGTCGTCATTACACCCGCTTATTTTTACACCCGCTTAATCTTACACCCGGTTAATTTAACATCAGCGGTGTATATGTTTCACACAACGTGTATTATAATGTCATTAGTGCACTGTGTAATTTGCGTCTTGATATTCAAACCGTTTCTATTTATCAATACTAATTAGTATATTAGTAGCGATATCGTCCCAAGATGAACGGATATATTAGTAATTATAGGGACTAGGCTCGCACCCTTATTTGTTATGTTTTTTCCTCCAGATTTTGAGAAATGAGTGTAGGCCCTATTCATGGTCTTAGTTATAATGCCAATGTTGGATACACGATGGGTTGAGGGGGGGCTTTGCCCCCCCCTCACCCCCCCCCATGAATTATTGAAATCGTCATCTATGTTGCCAGCAGGGGGTAAATATTGATTACACTGCATAAAAAAGGCGTTTGTAAACTGTGACTGTCCGAAAGAGCTCTGAGATTTATTAGAATGGGCGTTTTTTCGGTCAATATTAAGGAGACGGACCACAGCTATTTTCAATGATTGTATTTTTGTGGATTTGTTATTTATATGATTTATTAGGTTTCTATAGGCCTATTACAATTTGTTCATGCAAATTAAGGAACATATCCAGGAACCTGGCCAACTTTTATTTCGTGATTTTTTTTGGGGGGTTTTAGCTAGTTTTCATCATTATACAGTGGTTGTCATTAATTAGAATCTCCGGAAAAAAAGTTGTCCCCATTATCCAACAATCTTAAGATACGGCTCCCGATAGTGGGGATGGCTATGAAGTACAGGGAAATTGAGGGGAAAAAAGACGAAATAAGGGGTAATATTAGCGTAACCTAACAACCTTACCTAACCTAACCTAGTATATTAGGTGGGGGCTGCTGCCCCCACACCCCCGCTGGTTTGGTATTTAGCCTAATTCATAAAAGATTGACGGTCGGCAAAAGAGTTAATTAAAAGAGTGAGAGAACTCTATTTCTTATTGCTAATCTGCCAACCTCTGCGTCATATGAGTCTGAAGGGGTTAAGTGGGCTACGAGTTAATCAACATGGCTAAATTGCAGATAATGTTTCAACATCACGGTAATTGTTTAGTGTATGGCCTCCTAAAGAAAATGGATTTTTGAGCACAGACTGAACCAAATGTTCACTACTGTATTTACATAGCTGGTCATTAACCTCTGAAGTGCGCATGGGGGTAATTGAAAACGTCCCCCTGTGCTGACGTATTTGAGGTGTTTCCGTCACTAAAATATTCATTGTACCATTAATAGCATTAATAATTATCCATATGCGCCTATTATGGGTTGATTATAAAGGTATTAACCTGAAACAACAATAAAACGAGTGAAAACAGCGTTTGGATGGTCAAAATCGGAGATATAGCCCGCGAGTTGTATAATGTATGGGTGAGGCAAACTGCTATCCCGCCAATTTCCCCCAAGGCCACTGAGACACAGTCGATCGATACTCTCTCTCTCGCACTCGCTTGCTATCAGTGATGACAACACCCTGCTTGCAACTCGCTAATGTTAGCACGAAAATATACCTCAGAATAAGGGAATAATAGGGAAAATAGGTGATAACTGAAGGAGAGGAGGAAAGTGGGGAAGGAGGGGAGGTAGAGGACTGAGATTTTGCATGGCCCAGGGGCCAAAAAAAAATAAAAAAATAAAAAAAATAAAGATAAAAAAAATATATTTTTTTCGATGTCAAAAGTTGATTTTTTATTTTACTTACTCACAAGAGTCTTCCCGCAGTCCGTCGGGGGAACTCTTAAGAGTCTTCCCGCAGCTCCCGGGTTAACCTAACCTAACCTAACCTAACCTAAGGTAACCTGGGCATCCTGGGGGCTGCTGCCCCCAGACCCCCGCTGGTCTTGGGTTGAAAAGTGATAAAAAACACATAGCCTATCTCTTACCTCATTATTCAAAGTTTTGTATTTTGTTTAATATACACTTCCCAGGTAATTTGAACAGTTCTATTGCTTCTATATATCATATAATACACCATAGAATACGTTTTTAATAACTAGAAAAAGAGGACTTCGATTAAACAATTACGATCTTAAGATACGGCCCCCGATAGTGGGGAGGGCTATGAAGTACAGTCAGGACCCCCAATACACGATTCCACAATGCGCGAAAACCCTAATACACGAGTTACCCCTCGAAAATAACATTAATTAATTAAACATTAATTACGCGAGGTGGTACCACAATACACGAATCGAGAGCTAAGAAGGGGCCAAATCCGCTATTCCCGCTTGATACGCGAGCACGTCTACGTTTCGCGAGGCCCAGGAGTAGCTCCGAAAAAAGAAGAAGACGGGCATACGCCTGCCTTCCCTCCCGCTTTCCCTCCCTCCCACAGTCCCGCTCAAGCGCTCATAGCCGTGCGGAGTGACCAAACGTTTGTAGTGCCTGCCACTTTTTTTGCCATGCCACGCCAATATAAGAAGATAACACACAAAATGAAGGTGGAAGTGTTGGATCGCAAGAAAAAAGGAGAAGGAAACTGTGCAATAGGCTTGTCAGAGTAAACTGTTCGTACGATTTGGTCAGGGAGGGAGAAGTTGGAGAAAATCGTGAAGTCCTACGATCCTAGTCCTAGCCAATCTACTACTAATTTTAAGGTAAGGTTTCATATTTTTATTCATTGTTCTTCTTATACTGTATATAAGATATAGACTGTACTGTAGAGCCAAAAATATCGAAAATAGGGCCAAAAATGTCGAAAATAGGCCATAATTGAGAGATGTCACCCAATCTAATTATTCCCATTTAAAGTTAGTTCCACAATACACGAATTCACAATACACGATGCCTCCTGTCACCCCTATTCTCGCGAATTGGGGGTCCTGACTGTACAGGGAAATTGAGGGGTAAAAGACGAAAATAAGGGGTAATATTAGCGTAACCTAACAACCTTACCTAACCTAACCTAGTATATTAGGTGGGGGCTGCCGCCCCCACACCCCCGCTGGTTTGGTATTTAATTCATAAAAGATTGACGGTCGCCAAAAGAGGTAATTATAAGAGTGAGAGAACTCTATTTCTTATTGCTAATCTGCCAAGCTCTGCGTCATATGAGTCTGAAGGGGTTAAGTGGGCTAAGAGTTAATCAACATGGCTAAATTGCAGATAATGTTTCAACATCACTTTTTCTTTGATATAATTCAGGGCCTCTCCACCTATATGGGTTATTATTGACGAGGTAAGTGAAGGAAATAAGTCTGTATTGAGGATATTCATTAACCCGGAAGCTGCGGGAAGACTCTTAAGAGTTCCCCCGGCGGACTGCGGGAAGACTCTCTGGAGTAAGTAAAACTAAAAATCAACTTTTTACATCGAAAAAAAAATATTTTTTTTATTTTTATTTTTTTATTTTTTTATTTTTGTTTGGCCCCTGGGCCATGCAAAATCTCAGTCCTCTACCTCCCCTCCTTCCCCACTTTCCTCCTATTCCTCAGTTATCACCTATTTTCCCTATTATTCCCTTATTCTGAGGTATATTTTCGTGCTAACATTAGCGAGTTGCAAGCAGGGTGTTGTCATCACTGATGGCCATCGAGTGCAAGAGAGAGAGAGAGAGTATCGATCGACTGTGTCGCAGTGGCCTTGGGGAAAATGGGCGGGAAGGTAGCTTGCCTCACCCATACATTATACAACTCGCGGGCTATATCTCCGATTTTGACCATCCAAACGCTGTTTTCACTCGTTTTATTGTTGTTTCAGGTTAATACCTTTATAATCAACCCATAATAGGCGCATATGGATAATTATTAATGCTATTAATGGTACTGTACAATGAATATTTTAGTGACGAAAAACCTCAAATACGTCAGCACAGGGGGAGGTTTTCATTTACCCCCGTGCGCACTTCAGAGGTTAAAGATTCTGTGGTAATCGTAGCCTAGGCTTGGACCTAAATAACGACGGTATAAAACCCTTACCCTTGGTGTACTGGACAATAATGGTCTGCAGCCAAATTAACACAATTCCGCTGGAAGCTCCGTTGGTAATCCCGTTAAATAGAAGATGTTGTAGGTGTTTTCATAAAGCAAAAACACTTCACTATTCATTGAACAACAGTTCCACCATTTCAAATATGGCCGACTGGCCCGAATCCGAGAGATTATAAACACCAAGGATAATAAATGAATCAATGTGACATCATAGAGGGATTGAGAAACAAAAGAGGCTCATTATATGGACTGACGTGTATTCCTACACCCGTTAAAATGTTGCGAGAATTTGTGACGTCACCGTCTAGACAGTGACGTACTCCCACAACAACCATTCATATACCATCATCGCTCGTGACGTCACACCCAGTTTATTGACCAATAGAATAGCAGTATACAACTCGACTCACTTCCACTCGTCGCCCACCAGCTGAGCTGGGAAATTGTAAAAGTGAGTCCACAGATGCCCTCTAATTATTCATTTACCAAGTATATTTTCCATTTATAGTATACTACGAAGCAACATACATAATACATATATATGTACAAACAACAAATATGCTATAACACTGCCCAGTTCTTGAGATATAATGCATGCCGTTTCGCAGGAATATACCTATTAACCTAACCAAACAACCCAACCTAACCTAACCTAGACCTAGTACGTCGGATACAAAACTAGCCCTTGCATGCCAGCTACTTTTTGTGCATAGTAGCCTATACCCAGTACGTTGGATACAAAACTAGCCCTTGCATGCCAGCTACTTTGGGTGCATAGTATACCCAGTACGTTGGATACAAAACTAGCCCTTGCATGCCAGCTACTTTGGGTGCATAGTTATTATTTACAGGGTGTCAAACGACGCTGTTTTTTTGAGTGATAACGCAAATGAACTTTTTGTATAATGATAACAGAAACTCCCCCAACCCTTTTTTTTTTTTAAAGAAACAAAAAAAGTAAATTGACACAATTTTGGTCTCCATAGGCTATGTTCCATCTTGATTGCTTTTAGATTGCAGGAAATGCTGTTTTAGACACCTACATTCTCAAAAAAAATCCGGGGGGGTCATGCCCCCGGACCCCTCTAGAGCTCGCGCCTTTGCCTCTCCGTCGCGCTATAATGATAACAAAATAATAAACCATAATGAGAACACAATTCATATTTTGTGGATTGACACCCTGGCATAGTATACCCAGTACGTTGGATACAAAACTAGCCCTTGCATGCCAGCTACTGGGGGTGCATAGTAATGATAGTACCCAGTACGTGGAATACAAAACTAGCCCTTGCATGCCAGCTAGTGCGTGTGCATAGTACTCAGTAATTGGGCTACAAAACTAGCCGTTGCTCTCTGCCACACTCGTCCGACGGCAGCGAGAGGTTGACAACAATCATTAACCTAATGTAACATAACCTAGCAACACCAAGTAGGCTATATGTCCCTAGTACTAACCTTATTGTGGTTACACACCCATTCTCTCCCTTTTTTGTCTATATGAGCACACAGTCCCGCACGTCGCACAATTCACAGATGTAGGTAGTACTCCGTGGTCCACTGGGAGGTTTGACGTACCTCCCAACCTACCAAATAGGAAAACCTACTATTTGGTAGTAGTCTTGGAAAATCCAACGTCAAGGCTATTAACCTAATTGCAATGACGACTTGTCTATTTTGACTGCTATGTCGTCATTCCAACCGCGGTTAAAAAGAAAACGTCTAGAGTCTACTCCTTATCTTGCTCTAGGAGACGTTGTACATTAACCAAAACTACCACCGAAGGTGAAAAAAGCATAGAAGAGAAGAAAAAGGGGTTTACCTTAGTTACCGCTTAAGGCCCATCCCGTGTTCCGTCATGTGCAGATCCCTGTCGAACGTGCGCATGAGCGACCCTCTCTTGTTATCACATCTCCCGTCAGCAGAAGAACGCGGATGGGCAGGGGTCCGGCGTGAGGGAGGGTATTATGTACGTTGGATTTTCCAAGACTACTACCAAATAGTAGGTTTTCCTATTTGGTAGGTTGGGAGGTACGTCAAACCTCCCAATTTGTTAGTAGTCTTGGCAAATCGAACGTCAAGGCTGCATAACAAATAGGAGGAGGACATCCAAGCCCAACCTACCAAAAAAACCAATGCATAAAACAAAATTATGAATGACAAAGACACAATTTAAACAAGAGAGTCTAATAAAAGAGTGAAAAACTGAGGAGTAGCTAAAAAGAACAGTTTTAACACATGCCCGTCATTCATAGTAATGCAAAAACATAGACTTGTCTGAAACCAAAAAGGTACTGTACCCAAAATCCCTTTTCTTCCAAAACCAACAAAAACACTGAACACAAGAACAAAACACAATTTTCAATGTGGCAAAAACACTTATGTACTGGAACAATACATAATCCCAAACTTGCAATCCAGTGTTGCAAACCCGTACACCCCCCCCCCCCCCCTTTGTCATATAAAACAAAGGAAAAGAACGAGGGACAAGGGGGGAAGACCAGGGATCTTCGCCAGAGCACCAGGAAACACGACCCCCGAGAGCAATCACCGGCCGAGGGGGTCGAACACTGGACACGGAGAGGTAGGAGGAGATGAAGGAATTGATAGAAGACCCACAAAACCGCTGAGGCGATGGCAGGTAAGGATCGACGTGGCAGGAACCGGAAGGAGGCAGCAAAGGATCTGACATCGTGCGCAGAACCCCTACAAACAGGGTGATGGGCACGAACGGTCCGACAAACGCGGCGGCCCATCTGCACCCGCGAGAGCCTCCCACCTGGCCGAGGAGACACCCACACAGCAGTACCCGAAGGCGGCGCCACAGACGCAACAGAGGAGTGCAAGGCTGACACCGGGCACAACACATGGCGAGGATGCCCACGCCGGAAAGCGGGGGCCGCCCTCCCAAGCGTGGTAACAAAAGGAGGGGAGGAGGCGAACGAGACGCCACGCAAGGACGGGGAGAATCGCACGCAGTCCCGGGGCCGTGACAATGCCGCTAGTGCAGACACCCGAACCCCAGTGGCCAGAGCGACAAGGAAGAGCGGACGCCCGAGCAACGGAACCGGCGTAGCGGCCCTTGTAGACGTGGGTGAAGCCAGAAGGACCAGAGCCCGCCCCAGATCCCACAGCGGAGGGACCTGGCGCGGAGGAGGTCGATCCCGGAAGGCAGCCGTCAGGAAGGAATCCAGCTCCTGTGGCGGAACGACCAGCCCAGTGACGGACCCAAAGAACCCCCGGACGGCAGACAAGTGGGTACGTATAGCGTCGACTTGAAAGTGAAGTGTACGGAAGAGGTGAAACAAGGAGCGTAGGACGAGGGAAGGAGAGCCAACTGGCAGGCGAGTGGCCTGTAGCCACCTAGGAAAAGACCTCCAGCGGGACCCGTAAGGCCCCCAAGGAGAAGACGGCCAGGAACGCTGCAGGAAGTCAGTCAGGGCCCGGCCGGGGACCGGGAGCCACCGTGCCACATGAACAAGCACGATGCGAAGGCCAACGAGGTCCGCAGGTCCCCAACCGAGCCCAAGTGGAAGCCGGAGACAGGTAGAGGGACCGGACTTGGGCACCACCGCGGCAACCAGGCGGACCAAGCCCGTGCCGGCCACAGAGGCGCGAGGAGCCAGACGCAGCCGTGGTACAGCCGCAGCCTCGTGAGGACTGGGCACATCAACAGCGCGTCTGGGGGCGGAAAGATGTAGATCGACCGCCACCTGTACCAGGCTACCATGAAAGCGGCCAGACCCCCCCCGGAGCGCGAGGCCGGAGGGAGAGGTCCAAAGGCAACTGGCGCGGCACCCCCGATTCGAACAAGGCGACCTCCGGAAACCCGCAGGAAGCCGCGAGGTCGGCGAACACAGTCCGCTTCAACGCCCATGCAACAAGAACGCCCTGCCCTCACGACAGGGCGGCCGCCCACAGGGTGGCAGGCCCGGGCAGGGAGGAGGCATGCAAGGAGAAGGGGTGTCGGGCCGCGAGGAAGAACAACTCCACCGAGACCCCCAATAGAGTCAACGACCTGGAGGACCCCCGCAGAAGGAAACAGGGGACAGCCTGTCTAAGTGTCTAACCCGAAGGCCACCGACTTACCCCGAAGGGCCAGCGCGTGGACCCGCAGGAAGAACAGAGGAACCAACAGTCCGAGGGCATAGACGGGTAAGTGGAGGGAGACCCACCCATCTGCCGGGAAGTGGACGGCCCAGGTTCGATCGGGAACCTCACCCAACCTCGCTCGACGTATCCGTGGCTACCCAGACCGTCGGCGGGGGGGCGGACCAGGGCACAGCCGCAGAGAGCGAGCCCTGAGCAACCCAGCGACCGAAGCGTCTGCGAACGGTACGCAGGAGCCGATCCATAGGGGCAACGGAAACACCGCGGGGCCCAGGAGGAGGAGGCGGAGGAGCCAGAGGCTCCCTAAGGGAAGGGGCAGAGCGGCCCAAAGCAGCGAACCCACGAACGAGTCCCAGAGCCACCCCAGGAGGGAGACCGAGTGCAACACGGCGAAGACCTTCCACCGAAGGTGCACCGCGGCCGGCAGACCCCGGGTCACCGTAGCGCCGGACAAAACCCATGCGAGACCGACCCATGGCACGACACGCGACGGGGTCAAGCGTGAATAGGGAACATCAAAGGGGAACCCTAACCGTGCGACGTTGCGAACGACTGTGAGGGCGTCGCCATTGCACAGTCCTAGGGCTTCGGAAACTACCAACCAATCGGCCAAGGAAAAAAGGATCTGGAGCCCGCTCCTGAGGAGAGGACCCAGAGCCTGCCCCACATGTGCGGAGAAGAACCGCGGCGCGATGTGGAGACCGAAGGGAAGGCCGGCGAACAGGAACACACGATCGGAAGTCCGAACGGCCAAGAATCGCTGGAAGCGAGGATGGAGAGGAACGAGCCAAGACGCATCCTGGAGGGCCAGCGACACAAACCACGACAGAGGGCACAGGGCCAGGCGTACCAGGGGTACCGGCAGCATCCGAAACCGTGTGTGCACGACGCGCCCGTTGAGGGCCGACAGAACCACCAACGGGCGCATCGTGTCGCAGGTCGTCGACGGGACCAGAAAGACACGGGAGAGGAAAACCGGGCGACCGGCGGTCAACTCCCTCGACGCTACCCAGCTCGGGCATGGAAGTGAGCACGTGGGCCACCTCCGAAGAGATGGGCCGGCATCGGTGACAAGAGCGGAAATGGGGTCGAGACGTCCACCACCAGGTGAGACCCCACCGCGCAACCCGCCGCCCCCAACGTCCCTCGCGGCAACCGAGGGGCGCAAGGGCGAAAACAACCCGAGGGAGCACCCGAGAGGAGGGGAGAACAAGGAGGCCGACCCAGAGAACTACACATTGTGTTGACGCGGAGGTACCCCCGTTACGGGCCGTGCGGGCACGAGCGCCACGTTGACCTCTACCCCCCCCCCCAACCTCGGTAAAAAGGGCGGGCCACCCCAACCCCAGGCCGGCGCGGGGCAGACCCCGTCGAAGGGCGGCCGGAAGTGGAAGGCCGGCCAGCCCCGACACGGCGGGGATGAAAGGGGCAAGAACAGAAGGGCGAGGCGGAACCGACGCACTGGCCTGCAACGTCCCAGTCCTGCGTCCGCGCAAGGCGGCAGCACTTGCAGCAGCACCCCGAAGAGGACCGGCAGAAGGACGGGACTGAGAAGACCCCGCGTGCGACACAGCGCGTCGGTGCGTGACGTAAGCAGGGACCGCAACGACACAGCGCGTCGTCGCGTGTCGGAAGCAGGGGCCGCCGACAGAGAAGCGAGCATACCCAAGCAACCAGCTGAAACAACCCCGACGTATATAGCGCAGAGTACAACAAACCCTGACGAATATCCAAGGGGGCCGGCCGGCAGAACGAGGACCGCACTGTCGGGCGTCGCCGAGTTGCCGCGCACAAAACCGCCTTCAGCGCGGGAACCAAAGACACCGCGAGCCGAAGGTGGACCCGCAGAACGCGGTCCAAACCCTCGCGAAGAGCGCCTGGCGCAGATGCCCCGAAAAACCGCAGGCGGGGAACAGACGTCTGGAGGGAACCGAAAGACAAGACAATAAGTCCGTCACCCTCTATCGCAAGGGAAAAACCGTGGCGACAGAGGGCTGATCCGGGTGAGAGAAGAACGGGGTAGCAATAGAACAAAGTTCAAGAACGGGCGCGCTCATCCAGGACCAGAACGCGCCGGCCAACCCGCCGACAGACACAAGAGGAGGCAAAAGCAGGGACGACTCCGGGGGAGGGACCGAAGGAGAGCCGTCGATGGAACGGTGTGAAGGCGAAGGTCTCAGCAAACCAGGCCTCCAATGGGAGAGGGAGACCGAGCAAGACGGCGAAGCCAGGCGTACCGGCGTCGCACAAACCTGACCCATAGGAGGACAGACCCGTCAACACAGCCAGGGACTGAACAGCCGGAAGGACGGCAGGGCGGCAGAAGTCTGACCAGAGCGTAGGCCTGCAGAAGGGAGGGGGACCATAGCAGGGGTAGGGAGGGTGAGGCGCTGAGGGCGAGACACCGCCAAGAAGCGCGAGAAGAGGGAGGCTTCCATCGACTCCAAGCACCCGTCGAAGCGTGACACAACCCAGCCCTGCATAGCCGACAAACGAACCGAGAGAGGCGACCCCCCCCCCCCAGAATGGTCGGCCCGCAGGGGCAAGCGTGAGCGGGAGCGAGACCCACGACACGAACCAGCAGCGTCGCGGCCCAAGGAAGGCGAGCGACGACAGTCGTGTCGCCGTAGAGGGACCCGTCCCCGATCACGAACGGCCGAGGGGGAAACAGCACCATCCCCCTCTTCCAGCGACACGACAGCTCCCGAGAAAGGGGGACCCCGAAACCTCACCGAGGCAAGAGGAGGGGTACCCCCCAGGCGAGACGGGAAGTGAAGGGCAGGAAGAGAAGAAGGAGGAGGAGCAGGACGATGGGAGGGGGAAGGCTGGCCGGGTGAAAGGAGGCCAGAAGGAGCCGCGGGGGGAAACAGAGCAAGGACCCCCGGGGCTGAGAGAACAGGGCGGCCCGACACCGAAGCGGAGGAGGGAGGGACCTCCACCGTGGGATGAGACCGTGAAGGAAGAAGAGGCACTGAAGCAGGTGAAGTAGGAGAAGCAACGACACCCAGGCGGACCCTCCTGGACAGTGTAGGAGGGAGCAGAGGGCCAGCGACAGCACGAACAACCGCGCGCGGAGAGGACAACGGAAGAGGAAGTCGTCTGGGCTAGGAAAGCGGGCGGAAGGGAGGAGAGCCCCTATCCGTAGAGGCCAGGGGAGGGCGCACAGGGGCAGAGCCGCTAACCCCGGCCTCAGGGCGAGAACCAAGACGAGGGCGACGGGCGACGTCAAGGCGATCAGGACGACGACGAGGGGCAGTAGCGAGGCGAGCGAGAGCGTGGACGGAGCCGGGGGAACCCCCCGAACGATGGGACGACCAGCCGCGGGACCCAGGGGAGAGGGCCCGAGCAGGGAGAGGGCCAGGTGAACGGCCTTCAGTCGGGTCAGGGATACCCAGGGTGACGCGGATCCGGTCGACAACAAAGGCCGGGGAACGGCGGCCCACAGTCCCAATGTGGCGGGAGACCATCGGCCACACCGACGGAAGGGAAGCAGAGGCCACAGCCGCCGCCGAGGAACCAGGGCCATGGAGCAGCACAACCACCAGGGCCAGACACAGGCCACACAGAGCAGGGAGGTAGGCCGTAGAGGACACAAAGAGCGAGTGGCGCAAGCAGGACTTGTGGCTCACCAAGCACGGGGAGCGACAACCAAGGCGAAAGCAAAGCAGCCGACCAGCACGAGAAGAACACACACCAGAATCAGCACGTCGAAGGAGTAAGGGGAGAGAATGTCCAAGAAGAACCAGGGAAGGAGCATGGGGAAACAGGAACACACATGCAAACAGGTATCCGTACTCACCCTAAACTGGGAGCACAGAGGTAGGTGAGGAGGGCGGCCGAGGCTGAAGAGCACCAGCAGAACCTGCAAAGATGGAGAAAGTGTTAACCACCACTCAACATCTTACATGCAGGGCCTATAACACCAGTAAAGTGCATACACCAATATAGTATCAGGCAACAATATGACATAAAAAAAGGTCAACAGTGAAAGCCAACTATAACCGCAAATTTGCGGGCCAATGGAGGTATAACCGTACCGACACAACCCCCCCACATTTCCGCGGGACCCCCCAGCGATCTCCGCAAATTTGCGGGGAGCCGAAATGTCCCAGAGGACCGAATCGAGCACACCGCAAATTTGCGGGACCGGCCGATGGTCCGGTGCCGAAAAAGCGAGAGGAGCGTCTAGGAAAACCAAAAAAGGCCCGCAAACAAGCGTCAACTCCTTATGAACTCCAAGCGACGATGACCATCAAGCTGAGCAGTGCCTTCCTTGATAATATCCTGACTCAACCGGTCAAGGGAGAGGCAAGGAAGACACACCAGGGGAGAGGAGGCACATCCCCCAGGAACCACCCAACCCACAGAGATAGAGCAAAGCCCATGAGGAGAAGTGGCAGGTTGGGTGGTTTGGCACAAACAGGGGCCCCCGTGGGGTACCCCAGGATTGGGCAAAAGGCTATGAAAGGATGGAGGTGAAAACAGGATGGGAACACAAAAACCAATAAATGAAACTGGCGAGAAAAAGGGTGGCCTAGCCGTGAGTAGAGAATGTGTCAGGGGCGAAAAACCCTGTGGTGTGAGGGAGAGGCCCCCGTGGGGTACCACTGGATATCACGAACCACCAAGCGCCCAGGCCCTTGAGACACAGTGAAGGCTCGAAAGGGGGGACTCGGGAATAACGCTATTTATGCGGCCGACACAAACCCTACAAACAGCACCGCCACCACGAAATCTCAGATTGTGAACCAACTGTACACCTAGGCCATGAAAAAAAATGAGAACTCATAGGGGCATAGCAATTCCTGAATGAGAAAACGAGCTAGGCTAAATGAAGCTAAAAGCTAAACCATGCCCAGACTAACAGGAAAAAAGAATATGAAAAGAGAAAGAATGAAAAACATATACGAGGAACGCCAGGTGCCCCCCCGTACCTTCGGTAAGCTATTTCCACACGCGTCTCCATTATACACACTTAGGAGCCCATTTACGTGTGCCCTAGATCACGTAACATCTGTCTAACAAAAAAGAAGGCCAGAAAAGCCGAAACTAACCTAAACAGGGTGAATTAAAGGAGCACAACAAAAGCGACTTCATTCAATGGAGCGCGTGAAAAATGATAACAAGAGAGGGTCGCTCATGCGCACGTTCGACAGGGATCTGCACATGACGGAACACGGGATGGGCCTTAAGCGGTAACTAAGGTAAACCCCTTTTTCTTCTCTTCTATGCTTTTTTCACCTTCGGTGGTAGTTTTGGTTAATGTACAACGTCTCCTAGAGCAAGATAAGGAGTAGACTCTAGACGTTTTCTTTTTAACCGCGGTTGGAATGACGACATAGCAGTCAAAATAGACAAGTCGTCATTGCAATTAGGTTAATAGCCTTGACGTTGGATTTGCCAAGACTACTAACAAATTAACAGCTTTAATGAAGGCTCATTTTCTTCGAAGGTTTTCTTAATAATCGAATGTGGAACCAGAGCACAACCTCTACACACGGGACCCATCCTCCAACTGTAGACAAAAAAGCCGGCGCATTCAGGTTCGTGTGACGTGACGTATTGATGGACTGTGATTGGTTAATATGATGATGTAAGGCTGTGGTTGGTTCCGGGAGTGGCGAGATGTGACGTAAGCCATTGTAATTGGTTCACACATGCATAAAAAGATCGCCAGATGTAGTGGCGTTCGACTGACAGGTTGGTGGGGGGTGCCTCCTGGACCGCCATTTGTATTATCGGCGTGTCGGCATCTAGAGGGACGGTTTTGCATACAGAGGGAAGTTTTTTTACAGTGTTTTGTATTTTACTTATAGGCTAATGAATTTGCGACGGTAATTACATATATACCAACCAAGTATCGTCCATGAAACTATTAAAACAATGATAATTATCGATGGGGCTCGTATGCGGGTTGTCTTCAATTTAAACCCGAAATTGTATGTGTTGTGTGTGTGTTTGATTAGAACAATACAATTTCTTAATTGGAAGGTTTAACTGTTTCAAAATTATGCGTATACAGTATATGTGTGTGTGTGTGTTGGATTAGAACAATTGAATATCAATTTGAAGACTTAACTGTTTCGAAATTGTGTTACTCAGTTACTTGTTCGTCAAGGGGAATCCACGCAATGCGAGCTAAGCTCATTATTATCGCGCCTCCTTAACTGGGAATGTATTGCGTGAAATGCATGTTAAGTGTTTTATGTACTGTTGGAATGGCTGTGGATGTGTGTGTAGTCTGTATTTAGCCAATTGGCGACATCGGAAACGAAGGCTTAGGGTGGATCTGTATGGTACCATTCTCACTATAGACGGTACCGTCTCGCCCGAAGGCTTAGGTAGCCATCAGCTTAGGTGAACCATATGATACCCATCTCGCCTTGTACCGGTACCATTTTTGCCAACCCCAGATGGGACGTCACAACGTCGTCCACTTATTCCAGGTACCTAGTTTTTACTAGAGAGGAAGGTTTTGACGAACCACAGGCGGGAGTACTGGAGAGTGGTCTTAGTAAGATTGAAATAACTAGAGATGAGCTGTTATCTGCAATGAGAGGACTTGAAGTAAGGAAAGCTATGGGACCAGATGAAGTATCTGCCTGGGTTTTAAAGGAGTGTGCAGAGCAATTAGTGGAGCCAGTGAGGGACATAATTCAAGCTTCCTTAGATAAAGGACAGGTTCCTGTTGAATGGAAAAGAGCTAATATCATTCCGATATACAAGAATGGAAACCCTGAGGACCCTCTAAACTATAGACCAGTTTCACTTACTAGTATTGTATGCAAGATTTGTGAAAAGCTAATTAGGAAGAGATGGATGAAAATGTTGGAGAGAAAGAAGATAATAACCCCAAAGCAATTTGGATTCAGAGAAGGGACATCTTGTGTTACCAGTTTGCTATGTTATTACAGTAGGGTGATAGATGTACTCCAAGAAAGAGGCGGATGGGTGGACTGCGTCTACTTAGACCTTTCCAAAGCATTCGATAAGGTACCACATAAGAGATTGTTATCTAAGCTTGAGACGCTAGGATGTGTCAGGGGGAGTTTGCTGAAATGGATGGAGAGCTATTTAACAGATAGGGAAATGAGGACCAACATTAGAGGAACTTACTCATCGTGGCGGAAAGTTGAGAGTGGTGTGCCGCAGGGATCTGTGTTGGCACCTCTCATGTTCCTTATGTACGTGAATGACCTGCCGATAGGCATAAACTCTTACATGTCAATGTTTGCAGATGACGTAAAAATGATGAGACAAATAACAAATAAAAGTACAGTCAGCCCCCCCAATACGCGAGAATAGGGGCGACAGGAGGCATCGCGTATTGGGAATCCGCGTATTGTGGACCTAACTTTAAATAGGAATAATTAGATATGGGTGACATCTCTCAATTATGGCCTATTTTCAAAAATTTTGGCCTTATTTTCGACATTTTTGGCTCTACAGTACAGTCTATATCTTATATATAATAAGAACAATGAATAAAAATATGAAACCTTACCTTAAAATTAGTAGAAGATAGGCTAGGACTAGGACTAGGACCGTAGGACTTCACGATTTTCTCCAACTTCTCCCTCCCTGACCAAATCGTACGAACAGTTTACTCTGACAAGCCTATTGCACAGTTTCCTTCTCCTTTTTTCTTGCTATCCAACACTTCCACCTTCATTTTGTGTGTTAATCTTCTTATATTGGCGTGGCATGGCGAAAAAAGTGGCAGGCACTACAAACGTTTGGTCACTCCGCACGGCTATGACGCTTGAGCGGGACTGTGGGAGGGAGGGAGGGAGGGTAAGCGGGAGGGAAGGCAGGCGTATGCCCGTCTTCTTCTTTTTTCAGAGCTACTCCTGGGCCTCGCGAAACGTAGACGTGCTCGCGTATCAAGCGGGAATAGCGGATTTGGCCCCTTCTTAGCTCTCGATTCGTGTATTGTGGTACCACCTCGCGTAATTAATGTTTAATTAATTAATGTTATTTTCGAGGGGTCACTCGTGTATTAGGGTTTTCGCGAATTGTGGAATCGCGTATTGGGGGGGCTGACTGTAGTTGTGAGGAGCTGCAAGGGGATTTAGATAAAATATACGAATGGAGCACCAAGTGGAAAATGAAATTTAATATAAGTAAATGCCATGTGTTAAATATGGGAAGAAGTGTGAATAGACCAAATTGGGAGTACAGGATGGGAGATATTATAATTAGCAAGGCCGAAAAAGAAAAAGATTTAGGGTTGATTATACAAGATAATTTGTCGCCAGAGAAACATATTAACAAGCTCTTTAGCGGAATGTATGCAATGGCCGGGAATATGAAAGTTGCTCTGAACTACAGTAAACTTCCGTTAATCCGACGACCGATAATTCGAATCTCCCAATAGTCCGAATTTTTCAATTTGAGGCCAAATCCGAATTCACCCAATAGTCCGAATTTTTCAATTTGAGGCCAAATCCGAATTCACCCAATAGTTCGAATTTTTGAATTTCCCGGCCGCGCGATAATTCAAAATATCGTCCCTCTAGCGGCCAGGCCGGGGTAAACTGTCTGCCGTTGTCGGTCTACCTGAAACGTTGTTTATCCCGTGTTTATCCTGTGATATAGTGACTTAGTGATGGGTCCCACAGCAAGTTCAGGTGCACGAGGGAGGAATGACAAGAACATAACAAACATAAGAGGAAGCACGTAACTCTGTCCATAGCTGATAAATTGCGAGTGATAGCGATGGTAGAGAAAGGCAGTGATCGGCGTAAAGTTATGGAAACTTTTAATATCGGTGCCTCCACAGTTTCAAACATAGTGAAGGCAAAGGCTAACTTATCGAAGTTTGTTGCCTTTGGAAAGTCAAGTTACACGGGTGATGTGAGGAAGACAATGAAAAAACCAAAACATGAAAAACTTGACGAGGCAGTGCATAAGTGGTTTACGGCCAAGCGGGCTGAGGGCAAGCCTATCTCAGGGCTTATGATAATTGAAAAGGCCAAGCAATTCCTGTGTGATATGAATGTGGAAGACGATATAAAATTCTCCGACGGCTGGTTGAGAAACTTTAAAATTAGGCATGGAATTAGGGTCCTAGATGTCGCCGGAGAAAAGAATTCTGCCGACAAAGAGGCCGCCGATCGGTTTGCACACATTTTTGCTACCATTGTTCATGATCACCAGCTGACCCCAGACCAAATCTTTAACGCAGACGAGACAGGGCTATATTGGCGCTGTTTGCCAACAAGGACATTAGCTGGTAGAGGAGAGAAGGCTGCACCCGGATTCAAAATGAATAAAGAACGTCTCACAATCCTGCTGAGTGGGAATGCTTCCGGTAAATGTCGCAATCGTTTGTTTGTTATCGGCAAGGCTAAGAATCCCCGTGCTTTCAAGAACATGCGAGGGAAGTTGCCAGTGATCTATGATGCACAGAGCAATGCATGGATGACTGCCCAAGTATTCCATGATTGGTTCTTTAAGCACTTTGTTCCCGAAGTCAAGGCCTACTTCAAGTCGATTGGCCTTTCTGAGGACACCAAGGCTGTCCTATTCCTGGATAACTGCAGAGCACATCCCCCTGCCCACGAACTAGTGTCTGGAAACATCTTTGTCACCTACTTGCCCCCTAATGTGACTAGTCTGATACAACCAATGGACCAGGGTGTGTGCCAAAAGTTTAAGCAGAGCTACAAGTCCTCATTTGCCCGCAAGCTGATTAACTCTGATGCATCAGTAAAAACTTTCCAGTCAAGTTTTTCCATCAAGGATGCCATATATGATGCTGCCCTAGCCTGGAAGGATGTTTCGGAGGTAACCCTCAAGAAATGTTGGAACAAGCTGTATGCCCAGGTTGATGACCCTGAAGAAGTTGAAGAAGATGAGCACGATTTCGAAGGCTTTCTTAGGCGTCGCAGGGAGGCAATCAACGAAATCCGAGGCCTGATGGATACCGTGCCGGTCAACGACCCCAAGAGGATGACTGAAGAGGATATTGAGGAGTGGGTTGATGTGGATGGTGACCTGCAGGGCGAGGAAGAGGTGACAGATACAGAAATTATCCGGAGTGTTGTGGAGCCAGAATATGTTGAGGAGCACTCGTCTGAGGAAGAGGAAGAGGAAAATGACGATGGCAAAGTAACCTGGAAGGAAGCTGCTACCCATTTCGATGGTATGGTAAAATTTGTGGAACAGTCTAGCCAATATAATGCAAGTGAAACAATCGATTTCCACATCCTCCGTAATGAGTTCTATGCGAAAAGGGGCAGGGCAGTCAAGCAGGCAGACATCAGGGACCTGATGAAAAACATGCACCAACGGGGCCGCCGATCAGATGAACCAGACAACCCTAGACCTGCAACAATGCCTCTCACAGACGACTCGCGTACCAGCTCACCTGAACCTCTTACCACACCAGAACCTATGCCTTCTGCTGATTTTGAAGGCTGGGAGGACCTAGCATCCCCTGTGAAGGCCACTCCTGAGGTAGCCCCAGCCACCCCTGTGGTAGCTCCTGCCAGCCTAGCCACTCCTGAGGTAGCCCCAGCCGCCCCTGTGGTAGCTCCTGCCAGCCTAGCCACTCCTGAGGTAGCCCCAGCCGCCCCTGTGGTAGCCCCAGCCGCCCCTGTGGTAGCTCCTGCCAGCCTAGCCACTCCTGAGGTAGCCCTAGCCCTAGCTCCCCCTTCAGATATTGAAGGCTTGGAGGATATGGCTGTGGAGTAATAATCAGTGAAGTGTAGTAGATTTAAGGACCCCAAAAAAAATATAAAACCAGCAAAATACAAAAAAAAATAAGTCTTTTTAAGTTCATTTTACATTAACCCTCCAGCCCCGGGGGCTATAGCTTACGACTGTACTGCTGTACCGGGGGTTTTGAGGATTTTTGGCCTATGTTAACTACTCTGTAAATGAATGAATATTGCATGTAATGTTGTGAATAAAAAAAAATAATGTTCCACAAACCTTCCTCTGTCGAATGGCGTTGAGTAGAGGTCTCTAGCCCCTCTGGTTGCATAATGGTGAGCGCGGGAAGACGAGTGCTTTTTTATGCGGGAATTTCCTCCCGCGTCCGAAAGCGTCGGCCCGCCCTGGCTACGACGCACCTAGCCGCTCGCCGCGCCAAAGTATTTATCTCCCTTAGACGATTTTAGTGTTTGATATTGAGAATGTGATGTTTATTTGATATTTTCTAGTTATTTTGAGGCCAATTATATAAAATATGTTTACAGTATTAGGGTATCAATTTCACTGATATTGGTAATTTTCACTCGATACCGTACATTTTATTAGTAATTGAGGTATGTTATTGTTGTATTAGGCACTGATTATTCGTTATCACAGGTGTTTATTATACTTTGGCCATCAAATATTAGGTCTTGTGTCACTTTCACTTTGACAAATATGCTTTAGAGAGTGTCACTGTCACTGATAATGCTCATTTTCACTCGATACCGTACATTTTATTAGTAATTGAGGTAGGTTATTGTTGTATTAGGCACTGATTATTCGTTATCACAGGTGTTTATTATACTTTGGCCATCAAATCTTAGGTCTTGTGTCACTTTCACTTTGACAAATATGCTTTAGAGAGTGTCACTGTCACTGATAATGCTCATTTTCACTCGATACCGTACATTTTATTAGTAATTGAGGTAGGTTATTGTTGTATTAGGCACTGATTATTCGTTATCACAGGTGTTTATTATACTTTGGCCATCAAATCTTAGGTCTTGTGTCACTTTCACTTAGTTATATGATTTGTAAACGTTTTATATACAATTTATTGTGTCTTTTTTCACTGATTTATATATTTCTATAGGTTCTAATCATATGAATGTCACTTGGTATATACATATGTGTCACTTTCACATATTATTATGGTGGAATTGTATTTGTATCAATTTTCTCATAATACTTGACTTTTTTATTATAATACATTGGTTTTCTTCCACTTTTTGCCTATATATAATTATAGTGTACATATTGTCATTTTATTTGGCAATTTCAGTATGATTATTAGAACTCCTGCTTGGTGTGGTAAGCAGCGAAGCACCCTACAGCACAGAGTGCCACCTTGCACTCCACACACTCCGTGGTTGACTTTTTACCTGGGTGCGGCCTCACCCTGCTGTGGTAGCAGACATGGCACCGCTTCTGATTTGTTCTTCCTGCTGCATTCTGAGGAAAGAAACCAAGCTGGTGCCTAAGCAGGTATGGAGCAGACTGCAAGCGGTCGATAACGGCGGGCCCAGGATGTGCCACTGCCCTCTGTGGCGTAGCATACTTCTCCAGGAGCTCCGTCAACACCTGCTTTTGGAACCTCCGCAGGCTATTGAACTTCAGGGGTGGGTTCTCATTCCGAAGCCTGTATATATTATAGGCATTCAGAACTGACATGTCCACCATATGCAGAAAGAACTTTTTGTACCATCTGCACGAGGTACGCAGGCAGTCAATGAAGCCTATCTGCATGTCGGACTTGTCCACCAGCCTCATGTTGACGTTGTAGTCCAGGACAGTATCGGGCTTGGTCACCCTGGCCTGGGTGCGGCGATCCACCTTGCCAGTCTCCACCATTTCCCCCTTGTGGATGGTGGTCAGGAGGTTGACCTTCCGCTGGTCGTGCCAGTGGATAGCCAGAATGGGCCCCGACTTCTTCCTGAAGACATCACCTTTTTTGGTCTTTGCAGGGAAAGTTGGCATGCCCTTCCTTTTCCCTCGTACTGTGCCTACAGTCCCCGTCTTGCGCTCATGCAGGTACTGTGAGAGAGTGGGGGACGTGTAATAGTTGTCCGTGTAGAGGACGTGATTCTTATGGAAGTAGCGGTCCATCATGGCTTGCACCACTGCTCCGCCAAAGCCAATGAGGGGGTCCACAAGCACGTCCCCTTCCTTCCCGCTGTAGACCAGGAAGTCCAGGACATAGCCAGTTTGGCAGTCGCACAGCACAAAGAATTTTATGCCAAAGCGATGTCTTTTTGAGGGGATGTACTGCCGGAAGCTGAGTTTTCCCCGGAACAGCACAAGAGACTCGTCAATGACGACCTTGCGGAAGGGCTTGAAGTAGGAGGTGAAGCGTTCTCGCATCATCTCATACAACGTCCTAATCTTCCACAGCTTGTCTGGGCGGTGGACGTCGGTGTTGGTGACAAGATGGAGCGCTGCGAGGATATCAAGGTACCGGTCGCGAGCCATATATTTCCCGAAGGCAGGGGTTGAAATCAGATCATTGGTGATCCAATAGTCAGGCAACCTATGCTTCCTGACATGAGGCATTAGCATGGTGAGTGCCAGGAACACCATGAATTCTTTATGAGTCACTGGGGTCCACTTCCTCATATGGCCCTTGGTCACCTTGCCCAAAAAGTGTACCTGGAATTGGTGCTGCTTGTTTGTCTCTTTGACAACATAGCCTACCACCTCCTCATCAAAGAATGCCTCAAATAGTTCGTGTGGTGGAGCATTGGGGCCTGCAGGAAAATTGGGGGTAATGCCTGAACCCTCCAGTGCCTCATCAAAAGCTGGCACATCAGGGTTGTATACATCCCCATCAACTATGTCTTGCCACTGAAAAACGTAGAATGGGTCTTGTCTACGCTGACGAGGAGCTCCAACTGGTGGCCCAGCACGCCCACGGCCAACTCGGGAGGCGCGCGCCCTAGGGCGGCGGCGAGGGCGTCGGCCAGGGCGGCGGCCAGGGCGGCGGGCAGAAAGACGGGCAGCACGAAGCCAGGCCAAGCGGGTGGGTCGAGGGTCGTCGATGTCCATATAGTCATCGTCATCGTCAGAGTGGTCATCTTGCCCTGACGGTGGACCTATGTAATCATGGCCAGAGTCTTCAGTGAGGTGCCCTTCATCATCAGTGGCCCCCACATAATCTGGCGGGGAACCAGTGATGCGTGGGCGGCGTGCGGGTGGGCGAGGTGGGGAAGGAGTGGCAGGTGAGGCTGTGTCCTCCCGAGGTCCCGGGCTCCTTGGCCTGCGACGAGTCACAGAAAGCAATGATTCACTTTCACTAGGCCCAGGTATTGGTGATGCGAGCTCAAATACTTCTGCAGGAAGACATGTTGAAGGCGGGAGAGGTGGGGAGGACCGTGGGGAAAGTTGCGGGGACGTATGGCTGGGGCCGGCCGGGGTGGACGCCGCCGCGGGAGCCTCGAACAAAACTCTCTTACTTTTCTTAGTTTTCTTAGTATATTTTCTACCTTTCCCCTTTTCGGCAAGAGTATGTCTCCTGTCGGGGGACCTAGGAGGCAAATAGGACGAAAGTGGGGGGTCCTCAACCCTTGGCAATGGTGGGGGTGGTGGGGAAGAATGCGGGGCATCCGGGTCATCTTGGGTGGCGTGGGTAGATAAGGGAGACAATGGCGGTCGAGAAGGGTCACCACGCTGACCCTCACTCACAGCCTCATCCTCACCAAGTATTTTAGCTTGTTCCCTAGCTGCCGCGGCCGCCTTTTCAAGTATTTTTCGCTTGTACAAATGTAGCTTGAAAGGCGATTTACCTGGGGAAGGGCTTGGAGTCGTGTCACTTATGCGAAATTTGGTGAGTGACCTTGAACTCTCCCACTCACTCACTCTCGCAAGTTCACTTTCTTTAGGTAAACCAGCTTCCTCAACAACTGGTACATCACCTTCATCACTCTCATCACTCTCAAATTCTTTCGCAAATCCCAGGAATTGTTCTTTATCACTCTCATGGCCATAATCACTCGACTTATAATTACTCGAGTGGTCACTCACTTCTTCATCAATCTTATGCTTGGCATCAGCTTTCTCATAAAGTCTCAAAGTCGTCTCAATACCTCCGGGAGATAACACATTTAGGCGATGGCGTCGGGGTAAGGCACGACGCACTAGCAAGGGCGTCGTAGGAAGCCCCATGTCGGACACGGTGGAATCACTATTTGGTGTACTGTCCATGATGGCGTCGGGCTAGATACTGTTGTTGTGGCGTCGTTGACGCCGGGTGGCGCCACCTACCGCCCCATGATAACAAAATGTGCGCGCGGCTTTCGAAAATCAAGCACGAAAGCAAGGGGCGTACATGAGGCCATCCGGGTTGCGCGGGCCGAGTATGTTATGGGCGTAGATGAGGTCATCCGGGTTGGAGGGGTTAAAGTACACTTACAGTGCAGAGCAGTGATTATAAGTTACTAATATGGGGCTAGGGGCTAGTGGCTGGTTGGGGGCTGGGTTGGGGCTGGTGCTGGGGGCTTATCTTCAATGCTACACATCTCTTCTCTTCATATAAGGTGAGTTAAAGTCATGATTAGTCATTATTATCATTATCATGCGTTTGTGTCTTGGTTTGGGTCTTCAAAAAAAAGTCGGGGGGGGGGGGGGGGGTAACGTCCGATAATCCGAAAAATCCACTAATCCGAACGAGGGCCGGTCCGCTGCCCTTCGGATTAACGGAAGTTTACTGTACTTGGATGAGACCATGGTAGCGAAAATTATGAAGAGTATGATTAGACCAAGATTGGAGTATGCAGCAGTGGTGTGGTCCCCGCATCTAAAGAAGCATATTCACAAGTTAGAAAGAATCCAGAGAGCAGTCACTAGATTGGTTCCAAGTCTCAGAGAACTGCCATATGAAGGGAGGCTAGACAAATTAAATCTACCGAGTCTAAAAGAGAGGAGAGAGAGGGGAGACATGATAATGATGTACAAATGTGCCCGGGGGCTGGAGAGGCTGGATAGGGAGGATATATTAATTATGGATACAGGAATAACTAGAGGCCACAGCTACAAAGTAAAAAGACCTACCTGCAAGAACGATATCAGGAAGTTTAGCTTCCCCTATAGATGTATTGACAAATGGAATGGGCTGGAGGAGGAGGTGGTAGGGGCAAGGAACATCCATATTTTCAAGAAAAAATTGGATAAAAAGTAGACTGAGAGACGGGACAACACGAGCTTAGCTCAACTCCTGTAAACTACAATTAGGTAAATACAATTAGGTAAATACCTATTTACAGCTAGGTGAACTGAGGCTAACACATGAAAGGAGACAAGCCCAATTTGTCTCCGCCCGGCCGGGGATCGAACCCCCGACCCCTCGTGTGTGAGACGAGAGCTCTACCTACTAGGCTACGGGTTGTGTGTGTGTGTTGTTTATGTGTGTGTGCATGTAATGTGTATGTGTGATTAGAGCAATTGATTTGTTTTTCAATTTGAAGACTAACTGTTTCGAAATTGTGCGTATGACGCGTGTGTCACTGTATGTGTATAGGCCAATATAAGCTGGATATTGTTTCAAGTTATTATCATAACGACAATGGACAACAACTGTTGCAAGTGTGAAAGACCTGTCTGTTTAATAACTTACCCAAGCCGATACATTTACGTAAATGCATTACGTAGTCATACCCCCATGTTTAATAACTTAAATTAATAAAAAAACATGAACTACGAACTGTAAACATAGACAATTTATATGAAAACATATAGGCCTATCTACAAAATTAAAAGCCTGATTGTAACCCCTTTTCAATATATCTAAATATACAATTACTATTAGCTAATATATTTCAAACATAAGAATATATATATAGTCAACAAATAGTAAAAAAAGCACTATACAAATATAATAAAAAATAATAGACATTTCGACGGAATCGTCGAACCGTCCAATTAGCGCTGTCGAACTGGCACACCGTCGAAACGTCCTGTAATCACACAAAAATAATGTCCCGACTGTAAACAAAGCATTGCGCACAATGAATCCTTCGACTTGACTCCTCTTCTTCTTGTTTTGAAAGATGCGGTGAGTGCGAATCACCCAATAGCCTATAGGGTAAAACACCGATAAAGGTACCGTCGGTCAATTAAAGTACCGATTTTCATTTGCACATTAGCCTATGGCGTGAGTGACGAGCTTTACTCACAATAACGAAATACCGGCAACCTGTTTTTGCCCCCTTACAGTTCTACATAGCCTAGCCTATATGAGGATGACAATAAATGGCAAGAATGTAGTTACCGGGTGTACCGCCCGTCTTGTTTACACTACGCGGACGCTAACCATCATGTTCCCGTCTAATTTGACTGCCTTTGGATACAAAAATACATTACCCTAACCAAACAACCTAACCTAACCTAACCTAACCTAGTATTATAGATTAATAAGTATTTATTTTATTATAAGTATTTATAGATAATTTATGTTGTATGTCGGTAGTGGTACACCCGGTAACTACATCCTTCCCCAATAAATCAAGGGGCGGTGAGGGGGGGCAACGCCTAGGTCTAGGCTATAGTGTTTGAATGTATTTGGCTGGTAAATCTACAGTTAGCCTATTATCCTATACAACCCCTATTTTTTCATTGTTTTCCTTTCGAAACCATTTTTTTTTTTTTTTTTTTTTTTAATCTTGCCATATTCAGGAAGCCCTACTGATGTCGAATTGTTGGAGTCTGGGGAAAGCAGCCGGGTAGAATGTAGAATGAGAGCATACCGCCAGCCTTGTTTACACTACGCGGAGTGGCGTCGGATGCTTGCCATCATGTTCCCGTATATTTTGACTGCCTTTGGATACAATATGTTAACTTACAGTTTCTTACAGTAGATCCTCTGGAAAAAGGCAAACTAGGCCTGTGTATCCAGCTCAGTGCCAGTACTTGCACTGCTGCGGTCATTCACGGTGTTGGCGGCGGCGGTAGCAGACGCAACATTTTTACTATTCTGTATTTTTGCTTTATAATCAAACTTCAAATCTTGTCTTCCCCATGCTTTATCAAGATTACTTTCAAACTTCCTTATTGATTCGGAATTGACTACATACTGGGGCAGTGCGTTCCACTCATTTACCACTCTATCACAAAATGAGTTCTTTGCCTTCTCAAGCCTATTTCTTTCTTTGTAAATTTTCTTAGAGTGTCCTCTCGTTCCCTCCCGCATCAAGAAGATACCTTCACACACATCCTCATCATACATTCCTGACACTATCTTAAAAGTCTCTATCATATCCCCTCTCTTTCTCCTATATGCCAGTGTCTGAAGCCCCAGTGTCCTCAACCTCTGTTCATAGCCCGCGTTCTTCAACGTTGGTACTAGCTTGCTAGCTCTCCTCTGCACTTTCTCCACTGCTTCTATATCCTTTACCATATATGGAGCCCACACCTGGTTCGCATATTCCAGGTGCGGCCTAACCAGTGCTGTACTGTATAGAGATTCCTGAAGATTTCTTCGTCAAGTGACACAAATGTCCTCCTTATCAGCCCTACAATTCTATTGGCTTTGTTTATCTTTTCCACTAAATGTTCTGAGAAATTTAACTTATTGTCTATCACTACTCCAATATCCTTTTCTGCATTAACTTCCTCCATCGCTTCATACATACTGTATCCTACATTGTCTATCTTGCTTGTCCCAATCCGCATGTACTGTACTTGCATTTTTTTGGATGAAAAGGCATTAACCAATGCTCAGACCATCCCTTCATGCCCTCCACATCTCCTTGAAGCAAACCCACATCTTCCTTACTCCTCACTCTTCTATACAGCTTAGTGTCATCGGCATACAGGTATATCTCACTTCCATTAGTTATAACTTCAGGTAAGTTGTTGATAAATATAATGAACAGTAGTGGTCCCAACACAGATCCCTGAGGTACCCCACTTGTAATTTCCCAGCCTATTCCATTCACCAGTACCCTCTGTCTCCGATCTTTCAGGAAGGCAATTCTATCCATTTCACACATTTCTCCCCTATATTATAGCTTCTAACTTTCTCTATTAACCTTTTATGTGGGACCTTATCGAAGGCCTTCATAAAATCACAATATACCACGTCTATAACATCACCATCCTCCAGAATTTGCATCCAATCATCTACCACCTTAACCCTCCAGCCCCGGTTATGTATTATATATATATTCCTCGAAACCCGGGTGTTTTGGCCGAAAAACGTCTAGGCTAGGCTACCGTATATTCGTTAATCAGACTGCTTCCCGCATTCCCGCGCATCCCCAAGCGTAGTTGTGTTATTTACCTGTAGAATGGCATTAAGTAGAGCTCTCTAAGTCAACTGGTTGAGCTGTGATGATGATTTCATTGGAGATAACTTTATGGCCAAAACAGCCACTTTACACCACTTTTCGATACTTAACAACAACATACAGGCACACACGAACAAGCGACGCTCTCCTTCTTGTGGCCGGAGATGCGGAGCGTCGGTCCAGCCGGCTGTTGTTTACATGCGTCGGACCGACCAAGCTCACAGGCTGTGACGTCATGGGTGTTTAAGAGGCCTTCCGGGTACCTATCTATCTATCTATCTATTGCCGGACGCTTTACTCCCCTTACGAGGGTGGCCATACACAGAATGCCCCCAAGCGGACCTATTCCCTGTGAGTGGGACAACCCGAGCCAGTTTAGTAAAGGACTTACAGGATTGACCACTCAATTTAGGATCCGTCCAACTCCGAGGCCCTCTGTGTATCTTGTTAGCACTATTTTTCTACAGTGGTGTTCGGCTAATCCATCCACTAACCTGCCTTACCCTTAGGTAAGCAGTACGGATTTGTATCAGGTTTACTCCCCTAGACAGGTTGCCAACCAAGGCTGACGAGTTCCATCCACCCGGATTTGTATAAGGTTGTCTCCCCTAGATGAGTTGCCGACCAAGGCTAACGAGTCCCATCCACCCTAAAAATATCAGTTGGGTAAGAGGTATCCTCACCAGGATTCGAACCCACTCACTCCAGGTATATTTTGGAGAGTCGGGCACCGTAACCACTCGGCCATGAGCGGGTACCTGTTATATGCTTTTTTATGGGCGTTCAAGAGCCCTTCCGGGAACAGAGGGTTAATTAGCTGTAGTACCTGTACTGTCGACTTCCCCGGCAATAATCCGAACTGTCTCCCACTGAAAAGTTGGTTTGATTTCATATGCTCCATTATTCCTTCTCTAATTACCATTTCCATCAGTTTACACACAACACTTGTCAAACTGACTGGTCTATAATTTCCTGGGTCATTTCTCTTTCCCTTCTTAAATATAGCTGTTATGTTCGCCTCTCTCCAGTCCATTGGGATTTGTCCTGTATTAAAAGATACCTCAAATAAAAAAATGTAATGGCTCTACTACCATCTCACCTCCTTCCTTTATGATTCTTGGATGTATCCCATCCGGTCCCGGGGACTTACTTCTGTTAATTTTTTCTATAGCCCTTCTTATTCTAGCATGGGAAAACTCTATTAGTTCTAGTGCCGGTGCCTGTTTGATGGGAATAGTAGGCACTGCATCATCCGACTCCACTGTTAGTACTCCCCCCTCCCCAAAGTATTTCCCCAGCACCTCTGCTTTCTCCTTATCAGTTTTTTTAACACTTTTAGTCTATCCCACAATCGTTTCTTTCTTCTTATCAATGTCCAAAGCTTTCTTTTCATTGGTAATTCTGGGTTCGTTCTTTTCCTCAATTTTGTTTTATCCTTATATTCCCTTACTGGTACACATTTGGATATAGCATTCTCCAGTTTGACTATTCTTCCTCCACATTCCTTCAGCGTCTTCACCGTTCAAGTATTCCCCCCAGTCAATGTCCAAACACCTTCTTAGCAGCTCATAATCTAAGCCCCCCCCCCCCCTCAACCCCCCATGACATATTGTCCTCATCATATATATTGACAGCAGGGGGCAAATTCAACTGCTCAATAGGTGGCGTTCTGAGAGTGAGGGTCTGAGTCTGGAGGGTGAGACGGTGAAGCACTTGAGCGAAGCAACCAGCCGCTTCAGAGATGGAGCTGCTTCGAGCCATGATGGATGCTTCACATGTCTCACTCCCCAGACTGGAACAAGACCTCACAGGCTTCACCGTGTTGAGCGGTGGAATGTACAGGCTCTCAGCCTATGCCCGAGAGGGAGTAGTTGGAATATAGGAAAAAAAAAAAAAAAAAATTGAAAAAAATCGCCGTCAAAATAGACGCGAACTTAACCAGCGATCGACAAATGTAAACATGACGGCGGCGGTGGCGGCGCCGCGTCGGACGTTTGCAATTATGTGCCCGTCTATTTTTAACCCTTGGTTCCCGGAAGGGCTCTTGAACGCCCATAAAAAAGCATACCAGAGCTGCCCGGAAGGGCTCTTTAACGCCCAGTGGTTGAAAGCCTGTGAGCTTGGTGTGCGAGGCGTCGGTCCGACGCATGTAAACAACAGCCGGCTGGACCGACGCCCCGCATCTCCGGCCACAAGAAGGAGAGCGTCGCTTGTTCGTGTGTGCCTGTATGTTGTTGTTAAGTATCGAAAAGTAGTGTAAAGTGTCTGTTTTTGCCATAAAGTTATCTCCAATGAAATCATCATCACAACTGAACCAGTTGACTTAGAGAGCTCTACTTAACGCCATTCTACAGGTAAGAAACACATCTACGCTTGAGGATACACGGGAATGCGGAAGCAGTCAGAATAACAAAGATACGGTAGCCTAGGCTAGACGTTTTTCAGCCAAAACTCCCGGTTTTCGGGGAATATACAGTATATATAATACATAGCCGGGGCTGGAGGGCTAATGCCATTGGATTATTAATTTGGATACAATAATATGTTAAGGGGAGGCTTTGCCCCCCTTCATGTAAAGTCAGTGAAAATAGGTTACCTAAACAGTAATCGGATGCGGAAATACCCTGAGCCGACCAGGCCAAGTTGGATATCTCTATTGGTCTAACAGACTCTAACTGGTAAGGTGTCTGCCTCACAACCCAAGGGTCGAGGGTTCAAGCCCCCACCTGGGCTTGATATTTTCGGGAGGCTATTCCCGCATCTAACGAAGTTTAGGTGTGCTGGTAAAATTGTTCAGATGGTTGAGAGTAAGATCGGAGCTCCATAAATCCTCTTTCGGGTATGGTGTATAAACCAATTCCTACATGTCTGAAAATATGGGTTTCAAAGTACAGTACATAACCAGGTCAAAGTTGTGGCTGCGAAACGTCTAACGGGTTGGATTCTGCGTACAGTACATTTAAAACACACGGTGAATTACCTATGATAACGCTCTTCAAATCTCTAGTGCTACCGCGGCTTGAATACTGTAGCGTATTAACATCCCCATACAAAGCAGGTGAAATAAATTACTTAGAGAGTGTACAAAGAAATTTCACTTCGCATATAAGTTCGATAAAATAGCTACACTATTGGGAGCGTTTAAGAGCACTGAATCTGTACTCACTGGAATGTAGAAGAGAACGTTACCTAATAATATACACGTGGAAAATCGCAGAGGGTTTAGTACCAAACCTACATACTCCGATAGTCATGAAATTCAGTGATAGGAGAGGCTGGGAATGCGAAATCCCCCGGATGAATAACAGGGGTGCTATGGGCTCTCTGCGAGAGGGCTGGTTATCACACAGAGGCCCACGTCTCTTCAACAAACTCCCACGGCGAGTAAGAGACATGAGGGACATCTCGTTAGACAACTTCAAGAGAGCCCTCGATGTCGAACTGCAAAAAGTGCCAGACGAGCCCATCCTCGCAAGGGAGCGAGCTGTCGCTTCAAACAGTTTACTGCACCAAATCACCACCCATAACGAGGGGCGTCGCGCTCCTCGGTGCCGCTAGAAGAGTGGCGAACACATCAAAAGGTATCAAAAGGTAAAGGTACAGGGCTCAGGGTATTTCTGCATCCGATTACTGTTTAGGCTAACTCTTTTCACTGACTTTACACTTGGTTTTTACACCATACCCGAAAGAGGATTTATGGAGCTCCGATCTTACTCTCAACCATTTGAAAAAATTTACCAGCACACCTAAACTTCGTTAGATGCGGGGAATAGCCTCCCGAAAATATAAATTCTCGACCCTTGGGTTGTGAGGCAGACACCTTACCAGTTAGACTAAGAGATATCCCACTTGGCCTGGTCGGCTCGGGGTATTTCTGCATCCGATTACTGTTTAGGCTAACCTATTTTCACTGACTTTACATTCACCCCCCCCATAACATATTGTCATCATCATATACACAATGCAGAACTTCTGCTAATCAGAATTAATTTATCCCCAGAGCTACTGCTCTTTGGAATTCACTTCCCTCGAATTGCTTTCCACAAACTTACAATCTACAAATGTTTAAATCCAGTTGTTACAAACATTTTATGAATGGAGGATGCCTTTAGGCACATGGACCTTTTTGTTTTATCTGTGTTTTTCCTTCCTCCGTTCATTGACTCTTAAAAAAAAACAAAAAAAAACAAAAAAAAAAAAACACAGTACTGTATATTGCCAGCAGGTGGCAAATAACTGAAAAAATCGCTATCAAAATAGAAGCGAAGTTAACCACGGCGATCGCTCTATGTAAACATAACGACCGTACGCCCGGAATCTACATCCATCCCAAAGCAGCCCCCAAGTTAAGTTAGGTTGTCATGTTAGATCAATGCTTCCATTGAAAATGAGTCGGCGAGGTAGACACTCGCGGACTGCGGCAGACGCCGCGTAACGTAATCACCCGCCTCCTCTGATGACAATATTGTCATTAATCTAACGGTTTCTAACCTAACCTGGGGGCTGCCGCCCCCAGACTCCTGCTGCTCTAAATAATAAGGAAGATGACATATAATCACTAAAAAGTACTGAGGGAGAGCGAAAAACACTTTTGAGATCTTGCGGCGTAAGAAAATGGGTCAACAGAAAACAGGTCAACAGAAAACATGAGTTTCGGGGGTACAGTCGTCAAACCGCGGCGGACGAGACTCACTTTAGTGAAGATTTTGGATAAAATTGAAGACAACCCGGATACGAGCCCCATCGATAATTATCAGTGTTCTAGAAGTTTCATGGACGATACTTTGTTGGTGTACATGTAATTACCGTCGCAAATTCACTATAAGTGAAATACGAGAAACTGTTGGATTGTTCACCCATAAACAGGGAACGTGAGCTGGGTTTAAACCGTCGCGTACCCATAAACAGGGAACGTGAGCTGGGTTTAGACCGTCACGCACCCATAAACAGGGAACGTGAGCTGGGTTTAGACCGTCGGGTAGTTTTCGGTTAGGTTAGGTTAGGCTAATGTTGAAAATACAGTACTAAAATGCGACGGTCCTCGGTATTAAACAACACTGTATATCAAAGAAAAAATTAAATTAAATTAAATTAACTAGTAAAAAGGCTGTCCGGGGTCTCTTAAATTTTTACCAAGATTTTTAATACAGTACTGTACTGTACTTGAATGTATCAATTTCAAGTCAAATATACATTTCCGAGTATCATCAAACCATACTAGGCCTAAGTGTACTACGAATAATATTAACCTATTAGGAGCAACAGAATAGTGACAAATCAGGGGTTGTGAAGGTGTAAATTTATTAAATCTAGTTATACTAGCCTACTCCAATTTTTTCATTATTTTCCTTTCGAAATTGAGTCTTTTTTTAGTCTTACTATAGGCCTTTCCTCAGTGGACATGAGGTGGGCCACGCACACGAGCAGCATCCGAGCAAAGGCTAAAATAGGGCCCTGGGCTTCCTTCGCAGGAATCTCACAAAGTGTAACGCAAACATAAAAATCCAAGCTTTCAAATCATTAGTTCAGCCACACTTAGAGTACTGCGACACCGTCTGGGATCCACACTCACAATAATATCAATAAATTAGAGGCCATACAAAACAAAGCTGCAAGATGGATCAGATATGATTACAGACATACTACAGTATATCAGTCACTTTGCTCAAACAAGACATTAAATTAGACCCCCTTGTAACAAGAAGACAAATACATAGACAACAAATGTTATACAAAGTCACAATCTAGTGGACATAGACAAAAATACACATTTACACCCTACAAACATAAGATTTACGAGACTGTGGTTGAAATACAAAAACGTTAGCACCCTTACCTCACGGTGAGAATATCCTTGTGCGGCGCTGTACAGTATAGGCTATCCTAGGCCTAGGCCACGCAGTTCCCCATCCAACGTTGTCAACGCTCCAGAAACTGCGACCTCAAACCACAATCTGACCTGACCTACAGCTACAGTGATGACCACACGAACCACCGACCTCGGCTGAATCTATTCACCTACCCCAGCAACACTACACTCGGTAAATACGACGGGAGCTCCCTGCGACCTCTGCACCCCCATCCTCCCACGCGTGTTTACTCTCTCCCCCCCTTCGTTCGGCCAATGTGCCTAAAACTAACTAACCTACCCAACGTAAATCAAATCTACCCAACGTAAATCGAATTACACCACACGCCCCCCTGATCTCAAGATCAATCTAACAAAAAAAACAACAACAAATTATAGTAGTTTTCCACCGTACCTAATGGCATACCGCCCTAGTACTACTAAGGTACGTTGGACATCGCGCAGTCCCTTTATTCCACCTACTCCATTTCACAATCACTTCCAGTCTCATAATTTCCCATCCACCCTGGCCGTCGCCTCTCTCTCTGCGACCGTCGTGGTACCACTTCGTTTTCTTCTACCTCTTCTTGCTCGTCATCCCCCACCTCATCATCAGTTGAAGACTCTACCACTCTTCTGACATCCAAGATATGATGTGGCATCCCGTCGACACTGAGGTTATTCCTGGAATGCACGTCCGTCACAGTACCCCTCCCCCACTGGGATGTACACTTTGCGTTTGGGGGCTTCACCCAAATCTCCTCCCCAATTTGGATAGAGGCAGGCCCTTCCTCCCCCCCAATGGCCATCGGCACCGCACATGGATGTCACCATTCATACTGAAATACTGCTCTTTGTGGTACAGTTCTCTCATCCTGACCTGACCTAGGGGACATATTATACCAAAATACTGCTTCCATAGGCGCTACCTGCCCCCTCTCTGCCATCGCCTTGATTGTCCGATGATGTCTTTCCACAATTCCGTTCCCACTTGGCCGATACGCGGCTCTAAAGAAACGTCGGACATTCCACCTATCAAGCATGTCCTTCAAAGCCTGCGACCGAAAAGCAGTACCGTTATCCATCAACACCTCATCAACTGGGCCCCTCTCTAGGAAGATCTCATTCAGCACACCTGCAATCTCTTCCGCATTCTCTGCTCTTAATTCCCTCCAGATAGCCACCCGCCCAGGTCCGCAGTCTACCATAGATAGGTACAGCCCCTGCCGATAGTGTGCCACATCAACCGCCAACCTTTGCCAATCATTATCCACTCTAATCTCCCCAGACACATGTACACTCGGTGCAGGGTCGATCGACTAACATCTGTCACAACGTCTCACCACCTCTCGAACGTTGTCCCTCGTGACTGCAGGGTTGACCTTCCTTGCCATAAACAGCGTCCTGTCGACTCCCATGTGGTATTTACCTAATTGTATTTACCTAATTGTAGTTTACAGGAGTTGAGCTAAGCTCGTGTTGTCCCGTCTCTCAGTCTACTTTTTATCCAATTTTTTCTTGAAAATATGGATGTTCCTTGCCCCTACCACCTCCTCCTCCAGCCCATTCCATTTGTCAATACATCTATAGGGGAAGCTAAACTTCCTGATATCGTTCTTGCAGGTAGGTCTTTTTACTTTGTAGCTGTGGCCTCTAGTTATTCCTGTATCCATAATTAATATATCCTCCCTATCCAGCCTCTCCAGTCCCCGGGCACATTTGTACATCATTATCATGTCTCCCCTCTCTCTCCTCTCTTTTAGACTCGGTAGATTTAATTTGTCTAGCCTCCCTTCATATGGCAGTTCTCTGAGACTTGGAACCAATCTAGTGACTGCTCTCTGGATTCTTTCTAACTTGTGAATATGCTTCTTTAGATGCGGGGACCACACCACTGCTGCATACTCCAATCTTGGTCTAATCATACTCTTCATAATTTTCGCTACCATGGTCTCATCCAAGTAGTTCAGAGCAACTTTCATATTCCCGGCCATTGCATACATTCCGCTAAAGAGCTTGTTAATATGTTTCTCTGGCGACAAATTATCTTGTATAATCAACCCTAAATCTTTTTCTTTTTCGGCCTTGCTAATTATATTATCTCCCATCCTGTACTCCCAATTTGGTCTATTCACACTTCTTCCCATAATTAACACATGGCATTTACTTATATTAAATTTCATTTTCCACTTGGTGCTCCATTCGTATATTTTATCTAAATCCCCTTGCAGCTCCTCACAACTACTTTTATTTGTTATTTGTCTCATAATTTTTACGTCATCTGCAAACATTGACATGTAAGAGTTTATGCCTATCGGCAGGTCATTCACGTACATAAGGAACATGAGAGGTGCCAACACAGATCCCTGCGGCACACCACTCTCAACTTTCCGCCACGATGAGTAAGTTCCTCTAATGTTGGTCCTCATTTCCCTATCTGTTAATAGCTCTCCATCCATTTCAGCAAACTGCATTTGATGTAGCTCCTTTACACTTGGTGCTCCCATGCAGCACACCATAGCCGCCTCCTTTGTCTCCTCTGGCACCCCGAGCCAGGATTTCTTTACTCTTGTTAGGGCATCTGCCTTGTTCTTCTCTGATGGCACAAAAACTACACACAACTGCAGACCATACACATCTTTCAACTCCCTCAGAATTCCCAGACGACGCTTCACAATCAGTTCTGAGGCTCCCTTTGTTCGAACTCTTTTCTCTTCCGTCACCACTGATTTCAGCCAACCAAACACTGTAGCAGAATCCGTTCGAACCTCGATCTCCTGCAAACCCCACTTCAAGGCCAAATTGATACCTTTCAATACTGCGTCCAACTCGGCCACGTTGATATGACTGTAGTCATGCTTCTTCCTCAACCACGCAGCATCCTCAACTTCTACATTACCTATCTCCAATATCACGCCTGTCGCTATACTACTTGCGTCACACCATACGAACCCCTTCTCCGACTTCGGAGTGTACCATCTTCCTCTCACTGGGTCTTCGCGTCTCACTCTTTCTATGACATCTTGCATCATCGTGACTGTCTCTTTTCCGACCTTGTCTTCCCATCTTGCACCTTCCGCTCTCCTCTTAACGTAACTACATACTACCCGCAGCCATCCTGCAATGGGATAGTGGCCCACCAGCCTTCCACAAGCTGAGAATAGCTCTCTCCTACTCCAGTTCTCCCTAATTTCCGGAACCTCATTACCTCTCTGGAATACTAGCTCGCCTGTTCTATCTCTCTCTAATCTCAAGCCCAACGCCGCACCCCCTTCCAACGGCTGCGGCTCCTTTGTGGCCAATCCAAACCTAGCCAAGTGCTCTACAACCTCTGCTGCCGTCACCACAGTCTCATCCACTAGTATATCGTCAATGTATGAATTTGTGGCAGCCTTCATCTTATGCGTTTTCCCCAGCACTGTCTTGAGTATCCTCGCCATAATTCTTGGAGCCGAATTCAACCCGAAACCCAACCTCATCAAGCAATACGTCTTCCCCTTGTATCTCACCAGCTGGTACTTCCAGAGCTTCTCTGTCACATGAATTTGTAAATAAGCGGACTTCAAATCCACAATGGTCGAGGCCCCACCCATCTGCCTCCACTCCCTGAGTGTCTCGCCGCACACATCCGCGACGTCATCGCCTGTGTGACTCATCACGTGGATATTAAGTTCACGAAAATCCAATACAGGCCGTACCTTGTTTTTCGTCGGTTGAACCACCGCCATCAACGGCAACACTCCACTCCCACTTCCTCCCCCCACGGCAGCAGAATGCCCTCATCAATCCACCTCTTCACCTCCTTGTCAAAATCTTCTCTCACTCCCTCTTTCATAGCATGTTCATAGCAACCAACTTTGTTCTTCAAAACAGGCAACTCTCCTTTCAACAACTACTCGACTACCCACTTCCTACCATCAAATACCGCAACAAAATCGTAGTGGTGATGGGCTGGTCTATCAGAGTGAGAACTGAGCGATCTCTGCCATACCCATAGCTTACTCTGACTGTTCCTTTAACTTATATATTTTCTAGATCTCAAGTGACGGCGTCTTTTCCGTGGATTGACCTCCCAATCTACCAAGATTGGAAGCCAAAGCGTCACATTTTTCCCTTGCCTCTCAACTTTCTCTTCATAATTGCTGAGGGGCACAGGGCCCTGGGTGGGGCTTTGGTTTCCCGGGCGTTTCCGCACCCTCCTCAGCTCCCCGCCATGGAGTGGCTTCGGTCACCCAGGCTTTATTGTGGTCGGCAGGGAGGGTTCTGTGGGGGCGCTCGGTTATGGCCTTGGAATTGCTCGGGGCCTTGGGGCTGTTCGGCCAGGCAGCTTGGGGAACAACAACAACAACAACAACAAAAAAATCGTTGTTGTTGTTGTTGTCGTTATCCTCAATCTTGCATGGATCAGCCCCCCATTCGGTTCCTGGCTTCGACACCCCTCTCTTTGGCTCAACAACCCCGGCTGCCTTTGTGAACTTATCTTTCAGCTCTTCAGTCTCAGGCAGCTTCACAACCCTCCCTTCCGACTTTATGGCCACAGCGCATTGGGTCTCTCCACTCTCGGCAGTTGAACGGCTTACCGGTACTCTTCCATCTACAATCGTAGCGCCACCCAGTTGGCTGATTACATCCATCCCCATCACTACATCAATGCCATCAATTACTCTATCAAGTACTATGGCCCTGATCCACAATCGGATTCCTCGCACTGTCAACTCCACTTCTCTGGCACCCTCACACCTTATCTCTCTTCCATCGACTCCGACCAGCCTAGCGTCCTCTCCCTCACACTTTCTTACCAAACGAGAGGCCAACACAGTGGTCGAACAGCCCAGTATCCACAAGGGCTCTTGCCCCTTTCCCCCCCACCAGTACCTCCACCACTGGCAGGGAGCTTGGGAGCGCCTTTACTCGACTAAAGGGGTAGCTTCCGGTGCAGCAGCTCCCCCTTGACCGTTTCCCTGGTTGCAACGGCTCGCTATGTGACCCTCCTTCCCACACCGATAGCAAGTTATGGCTGGCTTCGGCTCCTTACACTCCCTTGCCATGTGATAGCCACCACATCTGAAGCAGCGACCTTTGAACCCACGCGCCTCCCATTTCCTGCCACTCGGGTCACCCCGTGGAGCCTGCCACCTTGCCTTCACTTCCGGCCCCCCAGTAGCAACCGCTGCAACTCCCCGGCTTCCTCCTGACGCCAATACTCTAGCCCTAACTATTAATTCACTCACGCTCACCGAATCCGACTCGACGTCCTTAACCTGCTGCAGCTCCATCGATATCCTGTCCGGAAACCCAGTTATAAAAGCTAGCTTCACAGCCCTCTCCAAGCCCTCTCCCTGCCACCCTCCTTATCTCGTTAGCATAGACATCCACCCCCTCACCTGTCCATGTCACCTCTTTAGCCTTCCATATGCCTCAAACATTCCCTGTGTAAAAGCCTCCTTCAATCTAGCACTTATCTTCTTAGCATCTAATTGATCATCCTCACTCATTTCGAGGTACAAGGCTAACGCATCTCCCTCCATGTACAGTGGTATGAAACTAGCCAAGTCGTCAAATTTCAAGAGTTTCGCCACCAACTCTGCCTTCTTTAGCCACACCACCACGTCGCCCTTACCATCATACGACTTCATCATTTCACTACTCACCTTCCCTTTTCCAGACATAGTGACTAGTATGCGCCTAGATAGCTTGTGGTTGAAATACAAAAACGTTAGCACCCTTACCTCACGGTGAGAATATCCTTGTGCGGCACTGTACAGTATAGGCTAGCCTAGGCCTAGGCCACGCAGTTCCCCATCCAACGTTGTCAACGCTCCAGAAACTGCGACCTCAAACCACAATCTGACCTGACCTACAGCTACAGTGATGACCACACGAACCACCGACCTCGGCTGAATCTATTCACCTACCCCAGCAACACTACACTCGGTAAATACGACGGGAGCTCCCTGCGACCTCTGCACCCCATCCTCCCACGCGTGTTTACTCTCTCCCCCCCTTCGTTCGGCCAATGTGCCTAAAACTAACTAACCTACCCAACGTAAATCAAATCTACCCAACGTAAATCGAATTACACCACAGAGACGCAGCCACAACTTAAAATACCACACATATCAGGCAAGCACGGACATATTCGGACATTAATTTTTCCCCGCGGGCCGCAGCATCCAAGAGGGGAATCAGCTCCCATCTCACATAGGCTAGTTAATAGCCCCACTCTTGATTCCTTTAGAAATAGGATCACTAATCATTATCTCCCTAATCATTATCTCCCTAATCCTTGACCCGATCTTATTCTTTGTTCCTAATTCCCCTGCACAACCCCCGCATATCATGCTGCCCGAGAGCAGCCCTCTGTGGGTCCCCCTGACAAGACATGACAAGACAAGAGGAAGCCCTACTGATGTTCGAATTGTGGGAGTCTGGGGAAAGCAGCTGGTAGAATGTAGAGTTCGGGCGTACTGCCAGCCTTGTTTACACTATGCAGAGCGGCGTCGGACGCTTGCCATCATATTCCCTTCTATTTTGACTGCCTTTTGGATACAATAATATGTTGAGGGGGGGGGGGGGGCCAAAGCCCCCCCATGACATATTGTCATCATCATATACATTGCCAGCAGGAGGCAAATAACCGAACAAATCGCGGTCAAAATAGACGCTAAGTTAACCGCGGCGATCGCCCTATGTAAACATGACCGTACGCCCGGAATCTACATCCATCCCAAAGCAGCCCCCAAGTTAAGTTAGGATGTCATGTTAGATTAATGCTTCCATTGAAAATGAGAGTCGGCGAGGTAGACACTCGTGTACCACGGCGGACGCCGCGTAACGTAAACAAACCAATCACCCGCCTCCTCTCATGAAAATGTTAGTTTCTTACAGTAGATCCTCTGGAAAAAGGCAAACTATGCCTGTGTATCCAGCTCAGTACCAGTACTTGCACTGCTGCGGTCGTTCACGGTGTTGGCGGCGGCGGTAGCAGACGCAACATTTTTACTATTCTGTATTTTTGTTTTATAATCAAACTTCAAATCTTGTCTTCCCCATGCTTTATCAAGATTACTTTCAAACTCCCTTATTGATTCGGAATCGACTACATACTGGGGCAGTGCATTCCACTCATTTACCACTCTATCACAAAATGAGTTCTTTGCCTTCTCAAGCCTATTTCTTTCTTTGTAAATTTTCTTAGAGTGTCCTCTCGTTCTTGTTCCCTCCCGCATCAAGAAGATACCTTCACACACATCCTCATCGTACTTTCCTGACACTCTCTTAAAAGTCTCTATCATATCCCCTCTCTTTCTCCTATATGCCAGTGTCGGAAGCCCCAGTGTCCTCAACCTCTGCTCATAGCCCGCGTTCTTCAACGTTGGTACCAGCTTGCTAGCTCTCCTCTGCACTTTCTCCACTGCTTCTATATCCTTTACCATATATGGAGCCCACACCTGGTTCGCATATTCCAGGTGCGGCCTAACCAGCGCTGTATAGAGATTCCTGAAGATTTCTTCGTCAAGTGACACAAATGTCCTCCTTATCAGCCCTACAATTCTATTGGCTTTGTTTATCTTTTCCGCTAAATGTTCTGAGAAATTTAACTTATTGTCTATCACTACTCCTATATCCTTTTCTGCATTCACTTCCTCCATCGCTTCATACATACTGTATCCTACCTTGTCTATCTTGCTGGTCCCAATCCGCATGTACAGTACTTGCATTTTTTTGGATGAAAAGGCATTAACCAATGCTCAGACCATCCCTTCATGCCCTCCACATCTCCTTGAAGCAAACCCATATCTTCCTTACTCCTCACTCTTCTATACAGCTTAGTGTCATCCGCATACAGGTATATCTCACTTCCATTAGTTATAACTTCAGGCAAGTCGTTGATAAATATAACGAACAGCAGTGGTCCCAACACAGATCCCTGAGGTACCCCACTTGTAATTTCCCTCCACCCCGAGCCTATTCCATTCACCAGTACCCTCTGTCTCCGATCTTTCAGGAAGGCTTCTATCCATTTCACACATTTCTCCCCTATATTATAGCTTCTACCTTTCTCTATTAACCTTTTATGTGGGACCTTATCGAAGGCATTCATAAAATCGCAATATACCACGTCTATTACATCACCATCTTCTAGAATTTGCATCCAATCATCTACCACCTTAATTAGCTGTAGTACCGTCGACCTCCCCGGCAAGAATCCGAACTGTCTCCCACTGAAAAGTTGGTTTGACTTCATATGTTCCATTATTCCTTCTCTAATTACCGTTTCCATTAGTTTACACACAACACTTGTCAAACTGACTGGTCTATAATTCCCTGGGTCATTTCTCTTTCCCTTCTTAAATATAGCTGTTATGTTCGCCTCTCTCCAGTCCATCGGGATTTGTCCTGTATTAAACGATACCTCAAATAAAATTTTCAATGGCTCTACTAACATCTCCCCTCCTTCCTTTATGATTCTTGGGTGTATCCCATCCAGTCCCGGTGACTTACTTCTGTTCATTTTTTCTATAGCCCTTCCTATTCTAGCATGGGAAAACTCTATTAATAGGATATCATCAACCTAACCTAACCTGAGAGCTGCCGCCCCCAGACCCCCGCTGCTCTAAATAATGATGAAGAAGGCATAAAATAACTAAAAAGTAGTGCGGGAGAGCGAAAAACACCTTCGAGATCGTGCGTCATAAGAAAATGGGTTTACAGAAAACGGAGTTTCGGGGGTACAGTCGTCAAACCGCGGTGGACGAGTCTCACTTTAGTGAAGGTTTATAACCCATTGGCTGCGGGAAACAGTACCGGTACTACGTTTTGGCAAGTTACAGCAATTTACAGGGTTTAAAAGCCTGAAAAAGCCGTAGAAATCGAGTGTCAGTGGGCGGGACCGCGAGGGGCCCACCTCCGACCGTCAGCATGTCCGTCCGTGCACTGAGGTCTCAGACCCGGGTCTCAGCAGTGCTGCCAAAGGCAAAAAATTGCTACATTGCTAATAAATAGCGAGTTTTCCCAATGTCTATGGTAGCGCTGCGGGTGAGCCCCGTGAGCTATGAAGCTCATTCTCGTGTCATGTTGAAGCTATTTTCGTCTAGTTTTCGGCAGAACACATTTAATTTCATGCAGACACTTGATTAATCATTCATCATGCAATTGCCAGCAAGGGACAAATAACAGAAATAAAAATAAAAATAGACGAACATATCCGCGAGCACACGACGTATGTAAACATGACGACCGTACGCCCGGATACTAGATCCTTCCTGGGCAAAGCCCCCCCTCAACCTATTATTGTACACAATATACTGTACAGTATCCCACGGCAGTCAAAATAGACTGGAACATGGTCGCGAGCATGCGCATAGTATAAACAAGGCGGGCGGTACGCCCGAATACTACATCCTTACCAATTTATTTTGTATTACTCTTACCTTAGTTCTGATGAGCGATAATGAATGGGAGTTGCAGGGTCTGGTAAATATGTTTGAAACAGTGTGCGAAAAACGGAATCTGAAGATAAATGCGGGGAAGAGCAAGGTTATGCTCTTCAAAAGGGGTGAAGCCACAGAGTGTGAGGTGAAGTTGAACGGTCAGGCTATGGATATTGTCAGCTCATTTAAGTATCTGGGCAGTGTGTTGAGCAAAGATGGGAATATGGATGATGAAGTGCAGGAGAGGGTGCAACAGGGGAAGAGGGTTGTAGGAATGCTGAAAGCAGTAACAAGAAATAGGGTGGTCAGCATGGAAGTGAAGAAGTCCTTGCATGACAGTGTGGTAATCCCGACACTGACTAACGGAAGCGAAGCATGGCCGTTGGAGAAGAGACTCGGACCAAGAGTGAGAGGGGTGGAAATGAGTTACTTGAGAAGTGCGTGCAGAGTTACATGGAG